>JBBBDQ010001051.1:247500-340000 GCA_037127315.1 Ascarosepion bandense | reverse complement strand
AGTTTTGTTAATAAATTAATGTTTTCACGACGCAAGAAGAACCTTGTACCTTACAAAGCAGAGCCATGACCATCATCAGGACGCCATTCATGTATAGTGGCTTGCTTATCTATTCTTTTCTGTTAGTTAGTAGTGGAGAGTCCGTTCTAGTGAAGGGTAGTCGTATACTGTTGCCGGTTAACGGAATTTGGCCTTGTTGTAGATAGCCCACTATAAGTCATAAAGAAAGGTTATAAACCAAGAAAAGCAAATTGAGTTGAAAGATAACATTTTATATATACACATATCAATTAATGTTCTTGCAATTGAAGTAATACATGAAGTATAGGTCCAACGGAGGTTAAAATGTTCATGGCAATAAAATGCCGAAAGAGAATTAATGCTTAGGAATCATGTAAAAGTGAAAACCGTCGAATCTTCTCACGAATTTTTGTTAATTAATATTTTCACGACGAAAGAAAAAACTTGTACCTTACAAAGCAGAGCCATTGTGGTGATACCGAGCAAAAGCGATGGACTGGATGTTTGCGCTTTCACGACCAAAAAGCAAATGACCAAATCTCGTCGTTGCGCCGCCGGCTCCGCGCAGATGATCCGGTTCAAAACTAAAAATTGTCGCCTTCACCTCCCTTTTCCTTCGTCCCTACCTCAAAACTACTTACTGACCTAAGAAGCGAAGACATCGAAGACATTTATTACTTACAACGCTCCCACATTCGTAAGCATTAATTCTCTTTCAGCATTTTATTGCCATGAACATTTTAACGTCCGTTGGACCCATACTTCAAGTATTACTTTAATGGTAAAAGCCTTAATTGATATGTGTATATATAAAATGTTATTTTTCAACTCAATTTGCTTTTTTTGATTTATAATCATTTTATGACTTATAGTGGGCTATCTACAATGAGGCCAAATTCCGTTAACCTGCAACAGTATACAACTACCATTCACTAAAACGGACTCCCACTACTAACAGAAAAGAATAGATAAGCAACCCACTATATCATGACCATCATCAAGAAGCCATTCATGAAATCAATAATTCCAGTTTGATATTCGTTTTATTAAATTTTTATCAGATATAATACCTTTAAGAAGAAAACAGGAAATTTTAATTGATAATTAATATCTAAAAAAATCATAGAAGAAGTGAGAAAGAGAGAGAGAGTGAGAGAGAGAGAAAGAGAGAGAGAAAGAGTGAAAAAGAGAGAGAGAAAGAAAGAGAGAGACAGAGAAAACGAATGAATGATAAGAAAGAATACCTTCCTGAATATTATTACACGTAAATGGTAACCACATTTTTTTATTATTTGAATGTGACTTCATAAAATTGACGAGATAAGTGAATAAATACAAAATATCTGAATGAAAAAAAGAAATGTTTTAGATTCAGTCTGAGAAACAGAAATCTAATAAAAAGATATGAATATATAATTTTGAATTACCCAGAAACTTTTCTAAGCTGGACGCCAGTGATACAATAATGGATGATTCAATGGACAGTAATTTCGTTTAGTTCGGAATATTTAAAGACATATCAAAACGTCTTGGATTATTTCATTTATAACATAAGTTTTACAAAACGGAAATCACAATAAATTAAAAGGATTGATCCGGTTAATTTTTGAATGAAACGACAATGATACTTGCGGTCTATTTTTTAGTTAAAAGACATAAATGCAATTTACACTTGATTCAAGATATAGACATGGGTTGGAATTACACTTCAGCTAAAGTGGTAGATATGGGCCACATTTATACTTGAGTCACAAGATGGTCATGGGTTGGAATTACACCTGAGCTAAGTGGTAGATATGGGCCACATTTATGCTTGAGTCAGAAGACAGACATGATTTGGAATTACACTTGAGCTAAAGTGGTAGATACGGGCGCCAATGGACATGGGTTGGAATTACACTTGAGCTAAGTAGTTGATATGGGCCACATTTATACTTGATTTACAATATAGACATGGGTTGGAATTACACTTGATCTAAGTGGTAGATATGGGCCACATTTATGCTTTAGTCACAAGATAGACATGGGTTGAAATTATTTATACTTGAGTTACAAGATGGACATGGGTTTAATTACACTTGAATTAAGTGGTAGATATGGGCCACATTTATACTTGAGTCACAAGATGAACATGGGTTGGAATTACACTTCAGCTAATTGGTAGATATAAGCCACATGTATACTTGGGTCACAAGATGGACATGGGGTGGAATTACACTTAAACTAAGTGGTAGATATGGGCCACATTTATGCTTGAGTCACAAGATGAACAAAATTTCGCGTTATACCAGTGAAAAATGGGACAATATTTATATTTAAATATGAGACAATATTTATATCTAACTCAAAAGCCAGACTTGAGTCATGTTTACACTTATGTAATATAAAAAAAGAGATGAATTATGATGAAGGAGGCGGGGCAAAAAGTGTAGTGCGACGCTCGCTCGCCGGCAGGACAGCTGTTTTTCTTTCTTTTTTCTTTGAAAATGGATTTCAGGTTTCCCTTTCTCGGCCCGTTACTCCAACTAAGCCACGTTTACTTCCCGTTTGTCAGTCCGACTGTCAATCCGCAACTTCGACACACGGAATCCACCAAAAACAAATCCTCAAACACAGCTTTTTATGCCATTCGAAGACGGCCATAATTTGCATGTGTGCAAATATCGTCTCGTTTTGGACGAGATAGGCACGCTTAAATTGTGTCTTCATTAGCGGCCATCTTTGTGTTTTGTTATTATCTTGCAGGCAAGACACGTTCGCGCTCATTTCGAAGTCCGAGGTAAGTCATGTCTTTCGTTACAACTTAAGTAAAGAGAATACACATGTTACGCTAGAGTCAACAAAGTGGCATAGGTACAGTTTTCAAACTTCGGTCAAAAGATAAGCACATAATTAAAGAGGTAGAGAAGGGTTCGAATTACACTTGAGCAAAGAGGAAGATATTCCTCTTCCTCTTCCTAGGTACCTCCACTATTTCACTGAAAAAACAGCATAGCACGAAAAAAACAGGCACGTAACTTAATAGAAACATTTATTGTCAAAAGGTTAATTTTATTATTAAGAGTTAAGATCAAAGTATTTTTAAGAAGTTTTAATTTTTTTAAATTCTTTCTAACTTTGGTAAAATATCTTTAATATTTTTTTCGTCAGTAGCTAACCAAATTGTTACCAGAGTTTACTATGAATAATGTAATATTACCCAAATCAATTTCGTTTCGGTATAAAAGCATATTAGTTTAGAAATTCTTGTAAAAATTAAATAATAATCGTATTTTAGTTAAACTTTTAGAACTTATATACAAATGAATGAAATAATTTTTGAAATCATTATTTTTATAAAATGTTTGTAATTTTTTTTATATCTGTTGCATCCCTCGACGTAAATACATGAAATCATGTATTGAAAATTTATTTTATTAGTTAAACGCGAGAATCCTTAGGGAAAGCAAATCATCTACATTTTTCTTCCTTCAGTTAAGCCGTTTTTACGAAAATCTGCTCCGAATAGTAAAATAAAAATATAATAAAACAGTGACATTATTTAATTAGATTAACTTTTAATTGCTTTTATATATATATATATATATATATATATATATATATATATATATATATAGGAAAAACTACTAAAAAGTTGTAAGTTTAAAAATGTATTTTTTTGACACTATTTGTTTATTTCTATTATTATATTTGATATTTCAGACCGGCCTCGGCCCTTCATCAGAAACAAATGATTTTAAAATTTAAATTAGAAACGTATTTCTCGAGAGCGTTCGTGGAGAGAGATTTTTTACATTACGTGACGCAGAAGGCGACAGATTTTTTAAATATATTTGTAAACGTAAACCTATCTTTAATAATACTTATAAATTTTGTTTTAAAAAAAACCTTTTTAATTGTATCTAAAAAATGTTTAGCTATTGAAATATTTATAAAGATTCAATATATATATATATATATATATATATATATAAACATGCAGTGTAGATATAGAAGGATCCAAACTGTACATAATGTGGTAAGATAATTCTTTAGGAGAGCTCTAAATATATATGTATATAAATACATATAGATCGAATATATGTAAAAATTAAAACAGACACGTTATTCCATGGTTAAGCGGAAGTTTGGGACTATTTCAGACGTACCATCATCAGCTTCCGATATTAAAGATATTATTGTCTGAAAGAAAAAGATTTTTCCTTGAGTAATTAATTTTTAGCAGAGTCGTTTCAACTTCATTTAATTATAATAATTTCTTAAATTTTAAAATTATTTTTAAAATTATTCAAAGCATTGTTGCAGTTATGTTAAGTTATTAAGGCCATTAAGGGAAGACCCAATTTACTAATCTACAATTTAACACAAACCATCGAGCCAAAAGACGTTTAAAGTAATTTTTAAAAAAAGTTGCGCACATGGATTTTTTTAAGTATGGTATTTTCTGTGTGATATTAAAAGCACACGTGTTTCTTCCCAGTACAGAAAAAAGGTTTGGACAATAATTTGAATTCTGGTCAACCATACTTAGCTGTCATCAGTCACATCTTACCATACTTAGCTGTCACCAACCATATCAAACGCTATCTGGCTGTCATTAAACACTTCAAAGGTCAGAAAGAGCAGTGCTCCGTTGATAAAAAATACTTTTATTCTACATTTGATGCTATAAACAAGTAATACTTGTGTCAATCTGATTCGTTTAACTTTAAATTTGTTAAATTTTCTAAAAATGACGTGCTACAGATGTATATTTTATTTTTGCAAAATTTTTAAAACCGTGAATTAACTTTTGGTTATAAATTTGACAATCTGTCAAAATGAACGCAAAAAAAAAAAAAATTGTGAATTTTGAAAACTCGAAAAAAGTTAATATTTCAATTGATATAATTTTTATTTGAAATTCACCAGAGTATTTTGATTACTGGAAATAGTAAATTTAATCATTTATCTTTCAATCAAAGCTAAAATGAAGGCTAAAAAAATTATTTTTAAAAACTCAATTTAAACATTCGGTATCGAAAATTAGTGAAGGTAATACATTGATTTGTTTTGCACGAGATCGGCATAGTTTCAAATTATATTCATTCATGCATTCATTTATTCTGTTAGCGTATTTTGTTCACCTGTGGTCATCACTCTACTCACCAGTGCATTTGTGATTTATGGTGACATTCAAGAAAAAATAGCGCAATGGTTTGCGGTCCCTACTGCACAGGGGGTGTCGAGGTTACCTCATTTCTCCACTCAGATTCAAGACTTACAAGCCAGCAAGTGGTCTAAACTCAGAGTTTTTCTTCTACTAGACTGGCCTCCCAGACCGCATACACATAACCCTCACCTCTCAGCCGTACCGACAAGATCTATATAAATACATGGCATGGCATTTGGTGACGGCTTGTTGACAGCCAAACGCATTCGGGGCTCTGCTTCAGGTTTTCTGTCTGAATTGACTTTCAAGGCCATTTCCGTGTTGTGACCACAAAACTGCCGAGGTTTATGTTGTGGATTCTTGTTTAGATACCACTCAAAATAATAATAACAAAAACAGATATGGAGAGATAAAATGTAAGTATATTGAACAAAATATACACAACCTGGAACACTGGTTAATAAATTCTGGGATAATAGGAATACTGTTAGTAGTAAAAATATACAATCTTGTAGATAAAACATAAGTTCGGGTAATAAGTCTATGATCAACTAAACGGCGGTAGAACTACCCAAATGAACTCTGTGCCAATCACCCCTTCCGTTCCCTGTATAGGCCGGATTATTTGTACACCTTAGACGAGTTCATTTATTGTGTAAAAAAGGGGCGCTCTATATCAGTTCAAAATAAGATTTATCTTTCCTTTTGATTTACATTTAAATCAAAAGATAGATTTAGTTTGGATTTTTATTTGAATAAAGAGTTATATATAAGTCCGGTTTATACTTACGACAAAAGACTGAACTATAGATCATATCAAATCAAGAGGTAGATACAGGTTCAGTTTCCAGTTAAGTGAAAAGATCAACAATGCAAATTTTCTAAGCGCAGCACAGATATGACAGAAGGCTGAAAGTATTGGGAACCCTGTGAGAATCGAACTCACTATTCAATTGTAATGATTCTAGCGAGACTTGCTAACCATTACACTGCATCAATTTGCTAAAAAAAACGAAAGAAAGAAAACCAACAATGAGTTCGATTGACACTTTGATAAACATAGTTCGATTGACACTTTGATAAACATAGCTTAAAATATGGATGAAAGTTCAATTTACACTTCAGTATGTAGTTAATGTTCTGTTCACAATTCACTTAAAACATAAAATTTCTGTCTGCATGTCTTCACTCGGAACGAGGCTTCCTTTCTCTTTTCAGACTTTGCAGGCGTCGTTTCATAAACAGAGCCGACAAAGAAAAATAATTTAATAACTTTGTACAAGTCTACAAACGATAGTTAATACCGACGGACAATGTGTATTGCAATTGAAAATAGCTCATAAATCTGGAAGTCATTTATGGAAGTTAGCATTAATGTTTCGGGAAAAAATACGTAACTCGTGCCGTAGTAAAGCAAGAGATAAAAACAGTAAGGTTGAAAAACAGTAAAGAAAAAAAGCAGAAAGAAACTGAGAAACAAAAGAACTACAGGGAACATTTATAAGATAAATGGCGTATATATTCTTCTTCTATGTGCCCTGTCCTTTCAAGACGTAGGCGATCATGGCCTTCCACGTCTCCTTATCCCTGGTGGCTCTTAGCACGCTTTCTCTTGTTACACCATGCAACCCACGTTCTGTCATCCATTATCTCAAGCCCGTAAATCTAGAATATAATAGTATAGAAATTAAAAGGCCACAAAATGAGGGATCAGTTTATAAATTGATTTTGATACAGAATTGATCCCCCATTTTATACCCACATTATAATTTCTTATAAACAGTTGGCATATATATTCTTCTTCTATGTGCCTTGTCCTTTCAGGACGTAGGCGATCATGGACTTCCACGTCTCACTATCCCTGGTGGCACTTAGCACGCTTTCTCCTGTTGCACTATGCAACCCTCGTTCCGTCATCCACCTGATCAGGTCCTTCAAATAGGTTATACGCTACTTTCCCCTGTCTCTTTTTCCCTCTATCTGGCCTGTTGGTGTCAGGTTCTCCAAGCCCTCTTTCCTCATTGCCTGTCCCAGGAACTTCATTTGTCTCTTCCTGATGCTCTGTATTAATTTCTTTTTCGTTTCCATCCTTTCCAAAACCTCATCATTGCTCACATGCTCGGTCCATGATATCCGCAGCATCCTTCTGTAGAACCACATTTTAGCTGCTTCAAGTTTTTCCTTCATCTTCGAAGATATTGTCCTACATTCACTGCCATATTGAAGAATCGACATCACATAGCAATCCAGTAGTCTCCTCTTTGTTTCAAGCGAAATTATCCTGTTTCTTAATAATTTACTCAACTTCTGGAATGCTTCCTTCGCCACGCCTGTTCGCCTTCGGATCTCGGTGTCGCACTCTCCGTCTTCTGTTAGAACACTTCCAAGAAACTATCATATAGAAAAGAATCTTAGGCCGAGACCACCTAAAATAAGAAATATAAGTGAATTTAAGAAGCTGGCTTGAAAGGAAACTAAAGGTTCTCTTGAAAGGAGGGCCAATGTTAAACTTGGGACTGAAATTAAAATTTGAATTTGATTACGTAAATTGTATCAACACAAATCACAGTCAATAATATTAAATCAAAAGGGTTAAATGCTGTTTTGCTTTCCGAACTAGTCATGATCTTGTTATTGTCGAAGAGGATATCTGCGAGATCTTTGTGAATACGGCTATGTAGAAAATTTGTTAGGAAGGTGTCTGTAAAAAGAGATGATGTATCAGTAAGAATGATTCAGCGCCAATCTGTAAACAGCCCGGTATCAACCATCTGGAGAAATGCTAAAGGCATAAAAAAACAAGAGTTCTAGTAATTATGTTGGTCGGTTGTTTTTTTTTTTTTTTCATGGCATATCAACCTCGGCGGGTCATTTATTGCCAACTAAACATTATTTATTTATTGCTTGTAATACGTTTTTTTTCAACAATTTATTGTTGTTTATATAAGCTTTTGTGTCTAGTAATATATTTTTATTTTCCAGTATCAAGATTCATTGGGATTTGTTTTTTAAGGGCAGGGTCCCCAAGTCCTACCCTTGTTATTTAACCCATAACTGAAGGGAAGGGACGGATTAATACCTTTCCCAAGGGTACCAGTGCTTAAGTGAATGCAGGGTATTCAACTGAAATGCGAACTCGGCTCACCGATTTCTCTTTCCGAGCCGATATCCACTGCACCGCAACGCACATCCGTCACTATACGCTTACAGCACCTGGTATTCCCAAGCGGTCACCCATCTAAATACTGACCAGGCTCAACGTTGCTTAACTTCGGTGATCGAGCGAGAACCGGTGTATTCAACGTGATTGGCCGTAAGCCTTTAGTAATTATGTAACATGTGTGGAGAATAAGCGAGAGAAAAAAAATAAAAGTTTATTTTCAATAAAAATAAAACCAGTTGCAATGTTTGTTACAAATATATCGTATTTCTAAATAACATATATGCGATAAGTTAGCAGGAAAATGTTCAGCTAAAAATTAAAAACAAGAACCAAGTGGAGATGCCTTTTATTGGGCCGGGAATTGACCAATCAGAAATTAATTAAAAGGCAAAAAAAAAAAATGCTTTTTGCTCCCAAAATGTTTTATCAGAATTTTAACCTCATAGGAATACGTGCTAGGATTGGGACATCACTCTCCCTCTTTCTCTCTCACTCTAATCACACTCTATCACGGTAGAAGTTGGCAGTTTTTCTCTACTGGAGATAATAAATATAGCCAATAAAAAACATAAACATTGTGCTATTTATTATGACAACAAAACATGTTTACTGGATAAAATACAGCTTTCAGTAATAATTAGTAACAGTAGCATATTGGTTGATTGTCCTGATGACAGTCGGGAAATCTAACGTTGCGACACGACTGAGACGACCCACTAAGGATCAATGACCGTAGTCGCCAAACACTATTTCGAGCCACATGCTGAATAAAATATGATGTGACTATGTTGGCATATATATTCTTCTTCTATGTGCCTTGTCCTTTCAGATAAATAATGCAAATAATGCTATGTCATAGGAAGGCAACCTTTTTGTAGTTGAAATTTTGTACCTATAATAGTTGAAATTCAGAAAAATTCAGAAAAACTTCGCGAAAAATAAACAGCTAAATATTCAGAAGATAAATGTCGTATTCTGGGAAACTAAAGATAATTTTCTCGTTAAAAAAAAACTCTTCAGACAATGGTACTATTCAAGACTGCAAGAATTCTAAAGAAAAGGACGAAGATTTGAAGAAATTTACTGTCACATGATACGCTGTTATATAAAGTCTTTAATCTAAACTTATTTATAAATGGAACTTTGTTTGTGTTTGTGTGTGTCTGTGTGTCTGTGTATCCGTTACCTATAGACTCCGAAACGGTTGAACCGATTTTCTTGAGAATTTACACAGTTGTACTATAAGCGCCTGCGAATGTTCTTAGCTAGGTTTGTGTCGAGGTATCCCCGATAAATATTGATAATCGAAAAAATCGGGTTATAGAAGGGCTAGTCCAATTTTAATCAAATTTGATACACTCATAGACAAAGACATAAAAAAACTATATTCAGAAGTTTTGACAATAGTGCAGAAAATCGATAGTATATATATATATATATATATATATATATATATATATATAAAAAGCAAGTTGTTTGTGTGTGTGTGTCTGTTTATCTGCTTGTATGTATGTATTTTTTCAGCCCTTTTATCTTAGTTTTTGCTTCGGGTTTGGCTCTAAGTAGGTATAATTGTAGTTCTTAGTCTCAGCCATGATACCATTTATTCAGAGGACTTATTTAGCCTTCAAAATTCAGTTTACGACGAAAAACGTATTTGATATTGATACCAGGAAATCAAAATTTGACTTACATTCATTCATTTTTTTTTCAGTCTACGGTTTGGCTTTAACTGGAAACAACTATTGCTTTTTAGTCCTTCGTGTCAACGTCTAAAGAGTCTGAGCTCCAGGACCATGGACTAGTTTTAAAGCTTTCATTACACCCGAGCAACTCCGGGTTATACTGCTAGTACAATGTAAAATGAAAGCAATCAAAACGTTGTTTTCGAAAATATTATTATTAGAATATTTACAGGCTGTCCCCAAGATACGAATTACAAAAAACAGAGCCGAAGAAAATTGTAAGCTGACCAAAGAGATTCGAATAATTTTGATGGAAACAGCGTGATGATGGGTGCACCGTTGCTGCGCATGCGTAACTTAACCTGAGCCTGGTTTATTTGCTTAGTAGACAATACAGATATCTTGCAAATCAGCCATACATCAGTTTTTTGTATTTGAGAAGAGAATATGTAAAACAGTGAACGTTTCACAATAGAACGAAATATGCCTATATAAAATTTTTGTTAATGTTTATTTGCATAGGTTTCTGAAAATAAAGAAAAACCAATTATTACAACGATGTTGAATGACATTACAAAATACAGAATGGGGAATTTTAACATATATCAGCACTGATTTTAGACTGTATACCTGGGAATTGTTCTGACAGAGGATGGAAAGTCAGACATAGATCCGAAGGTACATTGGCATGGCTAAGGAAGTATTCCAAAAGCTAAACAGAATATGGGGAAAACGGAAATCTCGCTGGAAACAACAACAAAAAAAGAATACTGGTCTGTTATGTGATATCTGTCCTCCTATATGGCAATGAATAATGGACAATCTCCTCAAAGATGAAGGAAGATTTGAAGCAACAAAAATGTGGTTCTAAAGAAGGATTCTCACGATAACATGGACCAAACTTAATAGCAAAAACAGGGTCTTGAAGACGGTGCAAATGAAAAAGAAAACTTGCCAAACCTGAAGGAGACTACCACCACCTTTAAATTTATTGTTTTTCATTTTTTTTTTACTTTTTTCAGCATACACTTATCGGTTATTACATAAAGTTTTCGATTATCAAAACAATTTTGAAAAACTTCAATATTTAAACAATTTTATGGGGGGCTCACTTTTTCATACAACGTTATAGTAAACCGATCCTCCATTTTGAAACCACCCGCATTGGGTGGCTTTGTTTTGTTTTTTGGGGACGAGTTGTTGCTCTTGTTTTTGTCTTATTCAAGTTTTCTTCAGTTCTTACGATGGCATCTTCATCAGAAACTTCAAGAATGGCTTTATTCAAAAATTTCGCAAAGGATTCAGTAGTTGAATATGCGCAAGCAAAAGAGTTAATTGAACAGGATCGATTTACTATAAGGTTGTATGAAAAATTGAGCCCCCCCCACTAACATTGTTTAAATGCTAAATTTTTTACAAATGTGTTGTCAATCGGAAAGTTTAGGGTTTAATCGATAAGATTGCACTGAAAAAAGTAAAAAAGAAATTTGACAATCAATCAATTTACAGGTTGTGGTAATGTCGTACCGGCGAGTGGTTCCAGAATGGAGGATCGATTTAATATAACGTTGTATGAAAAACTGATCCCCCACTAAAATTGTTGAAATATTGAATTTTTCCAAATTATTATGTCAATCTGAAAGTTTAGGGTGTATTTGATAAGATTGCACTAAAAAAAAAGTAAAAAGAAAAAAAAGAATTACAACAAATTTAAAGGTGGTGGTAGTCTCCTTCAGTTTAGCCGAAAACTTATACTTGGCATGAGGAAGAGAGAGCTGAGGTTCCTGGGACACATAAAAAGGAAAGAGGGTTTGGAGAATCTAATGCTCACAGGACAAATAGCAGAAAATAGCAACAGATTAAAGCAGCGTGAGACATACTTGATAAGCTTGAGCATGTAGGTAGCAGAGCGGGATTTGGAGAGGGATACCAAGAGGAAAAGTGTTAAGAATAATAAGAGATAGGAGCAAGTAGAAGTCCATGATCAACTATATCCTGAAGAGAGACGCCAAATAGACGAAGAAGAAGTCGAAACGGAAAAAGCCGAAAAAGTGGTTTTGAAAAGAAAATCCAATTTCTTTTACGACCATTACACTACACAGATTCCTTTACTGTATTGTCACTGAATCCCCATAAATTCTTGCAAATAAAAGCGGGTTCAGAATTTTTCTTGCCATGCTGCCTCGATGGCTTGATTTATCTTTCTGTTTAAATGTTAGTTACAAAGGATAGATATCCCAGCTTATCCTGTTATTGAAGCCATGTCTTAGCGGAAAAGAAGCGCATTCGTTCTTTTGGTGTGAGTGTGAACGCCTGATATTAGTCCGGAATTTGAAATCGGTTCTCTGATTTCATTTTCCACGCCGGCATCCGTTACACTCTATTCGTTTATGCATGGTGACTACCGATATAATAGTCATAATAATGCTGACAATAACACGAAGATGGCGTTGATGAGCAACCTTATTTCTAAAGACAGGAATCAATGTGAGAAACATCTTTATCTCCTGAGAATTTCTCTGAATTTTTAATCAATGATGGAGCGGATATATCTCAGGAGAATGAATAGTAAATGAAATATCTTTGAAATAACCCTGTCATCGTATAATCTATATGCTGACATTAATACAATCGCTACTAGTTTCTGTGTCGTATTAATGAAAAGAAGAAGAAAAAGTTTTCTCAGTCTGAATAAGCGGCCTACATTTTGTTTTCTTTTTGGCTGAAGGCATTTCGTTCGAAGAGTTTGGGTTGAGATTGATTGCTTATTAGGATGTGAAGGAAGATTTATACAGAAAGAAAGGCAATGGAGAGGATGAGGGGAAAGGAAAAGGAAGGAGAAGAAAAGTTAAAAAAACAACGCTCATAGAATCGAAGAGAATGAACGAAAAGAAAAAGAAGGAAGAAAAAGACCATCTATAAAAAATGAAAGTAATAAAAATAAAAATAAAATTTATCAATTTACAAAAAAAAAAAAAGAAAGAAAAATATTTTCATGGCTTCTGCTCGGATGAGCTTAAGTCACTGATGCCTCCTCAACAGGTGTTTACCCGTGCAAACAGACTGGCAACTGGGTCCCACCCATTCACAGTCAGGTTAGCCAAATGCAAATTCTACTCCTGCAGCTTCCTCTCTCGCACTTCCTGCCTGTGGAACTCACTCCCGTATTCTTGCTTTCCTGACGGCTACAACCTCCAGAAATTTAAATGCAAAGTTAATACTCATCTACTAACCACTGGCCTCTAGCTCTCTCCCCTCCCCTGTATAACCTTCTCTTTCTCTCCTCCTATGTATCTGTCATCGCACCTTCTTTCTCAGCTTTCTATTGTTCCTTTCTAACTAGCTTGTACTCCTCACTCTTTTCTAATTAATCTTTTTATATTTATGTAACCCCTTGCACATCAGTGGCGTTTCCGCTTTGCTCGGGGTGAAATGATTAAAAAAAAAAAGAAAGAAACAGAAAGAGAGAAGAAAGAAGCATGAATAAAAACAGCTAGAAAAACGGCAAAACAAACAAATAAAACATGTCGAGAAAAAAGTACTAGAGAAAAAAAGTACTAGAGAAAAAGTACTAGAGAAAAAAAGTACTAGAGAAAAAAAAGTACTAGAGAAAAAAAAGTACTAGAGAAAGGATTGAAAACCTGAAGAAAGAACTAAAATGGCGAGGAATGGATAAAGAAAGAAGAAAAACTGGGGAAAGATTAAGGAAGAACGCTTAAAACTAAAGGATATAAAGAAAGAAAGAAATGCAATGGAAAAAACAGCAAAGAAATAATAAGCAGAGAAAACGAACTGCATACCGTGTGAAAAAAAATAAAATTAAAAAAATAACGAAAGGAAGAAAGGAAAAATTAAATTTATGAAAGGAAAAAGGAAACTGAGAAATCGAAATTAATGAGAAGATAATGGATGCTGGTAAAAAAAAAATCTAATTAGAAAGAAGAGAAAAACTCAGCCAAAACTCGTCATTTTTATTGAATTTATCTTCAGCTGATATTTGAATAATGTCGCTCGTGATTGACGATAGGTTAGCTCAATTCGGCACATCGCCAAATCTGAAGAGAATTCTGTAGAAAAATCACGCTGTGGAAATCTACAATCTGTGGAGAGTCTTTCTTATACAGAATTATCAGACGATATTTTTTGTCTAGGATCGAACAGTAATCAGTAACGACAGTCAATTATACAAAACCAACTACAAGAATGCAAAGTCAGATTGGATAGAACAGAGGGTGGAATATGTGTTGTATTCAATTATTCGAGTGAGAAAAACCTATCTTTTCAAAACCTGCTTTTAAATCTAACCTTCAGAATTATGGCATTCAGTTGCAAGTCGAACATGTGAGCAATGATGAGGTTTTAGAATAGATGGAAAGGAAAACGAAATTAATACTGAGCGTCAGGAAGAGACAGCTAAAGTTCCTGGGACATGTAATGAGGAAAGAGGGCTTGGAGAACCTGATACTAACAGGCCAGATAGAGAGAAGGAGAGACAATGGAAAACAGCGTGTAACGTACTTGACTGGCCTGAGCGGATGGATGACAGAACGGGGATTGCGTGGTGTAACAGGAGAAAGCCTACTAAGAGCCACAAGGGATAGGGAAATGTGAAAAGCTATGATCGCCTACGTCCTGAAAGGACAGGTCACATAGAAGATTAAGAAGAGATGTCTACGTCCTGAAGGAAGAAGGCACATAGAAAAAGAATACGAGTTATATTTTTCTTCTCGTCGGACATATTCAAATTGTAGAATGAAGCGCTTTTGAAAAGACTTGAAAGCCTATGAGTATTTATTATTGACGGATACAGCATTAACAACATAAGCTGACACACTGTAGACAGAAGTGAGAGAAATAAAAGCCTAAGAGTATTTATCATTGACGGTTAGAAGAATTACCAACATAAGATGAAAAACAGTGGAAAAAAGTGAGAGAAATAAAAGCCTAAAAGTATTTATTATTGACGGATACAGCATTAACAACATAAGATGACACACTGTAGACAGAAGTGAGAGAAATAAAAGCCTAAGAGTATTTATCATTCACGGTTAGAAGCATTACCAACATAAGATGACAAACAGTGGACAAAAGTGAGAGAAATAAAAGCCTAAGAGTATTTATTATTGACGGATACAGCATTAACAACATAAGATGACACACTGTAGACATAACTAAGAGAAATAAAAGCCTACGAGTATTTATTATTGACGGATACAGCATTAAAAACATGAGATGACACACTGTGGACAGAAGTGAGAGAAATAAAAGCCAAATAATATTTATTATTGACAAATACAGCATTAACAACATAAGATGACACACTGTAGACAGAAGTGAGAGAAATAAAAGCCTAAGATTATTTATTGCTGACGTATAGAGCATTAACAACATAAAATGACACACTGTGGACAGAAGTGAGAGAAATAAAAGCTAAGAGTATTTACTATTGACGGATACAAAAGCCTAAGAGTATTTATTATTGACGGATACAGCAATAACAATATAAGATGACACACTGTAGACAGAAGTGAGAGAAATAAAAGCCTAAGAGTATTTATTATTGACGGATCCAGCATTAACAACATAAGATAACACACTGTGGACAGAAGTGAGAGAAATAAAAGCTAAGAGTATTTACTATTGACGGATACAAAAGCCTAAGAAGATTTATTATTGACGGATACAGCAATAACAAGATAAGATGACACACTGTAGACAGAAGTGAGAGAAATAAAAGCCTAAGAGTATTTATTATTGACGGATACAAAATCCTAAGAGTATTTATTATTGACGGATACAGCATTAACAACATAAGATGACACTCTGTGGACAGACGTGTGATAAATAAAAGCCTAAGAGTATTTATTATTGACGGATACAGCATTAACCACAAAAGATGACACACTGTGGACAGAAGTGATAGGAATAATAGCCTAACAGTGTTTATTATTGACGGATACAGCATTAACAACATAAGATGACACACTGTAGACAGAAGTGAGAGAAATAAAATTTTAAGAGTATTCATTATTGACGGATACGACATTAACAACATAAAATGACACATTGTGGACAGAAGTGAGAGAAATAAAAGTATAGGGAGAACAAAGATGGTATTTAAATGTGGTTCTACAGAAGGATGCTGCGAATATCATGGACCGAGCATATGAGCAATGATTAGGCTTTGGAAAAGATGGAAACGAAAAGGAAATTAATGCTAAGCATCAGGAACAGACTGCTGAAGTTCCTGGGACAGGCAATGAGGAAGCAGGTCTCGGAGAACCTGATACTAACAGGTGACATAGAGGGGAAAAAACGGAGGAAATCAGCGGATAACATATTTGAAGGACCTGATCAGATGGATGACGGAACGAGGATTACATGGTGTTTCAGGCGAAAGCGTGCTAAAAGCCAACTGGGATAGGGGGACGTGGAAATGACAGGTCACATAGAAGATGAAGAAGAAATGGGGTGAAGCTGTTTCTCTTGAAAAATCAATACTCTAAATGTTTGGTTTGTATCGAACAGTAATATAACATTATAACCTCTAACAGTAGTATAACGTAATATTTTTATATTTGTATAACTTTATACTACTCTATAACAGTAGTATAAATTACAAAATTATCTCTGCCACTGTGCACCTCTGTATTTTTTTAAAAATATTTACAAAGCATATGTCTGTACCGGTAGTCCGTCCAGAAAGTGGAATGTGCGTGCCGAGTTCAAATTCCAGCCAATCTTATTGCGTTCACTTTAACAGAAATATCCGTTGAAAGGTATTAAACCATCTATTCTGCTCTATCTATAGATTAAATAATTAAGCAAGAAAAACCTTGAATTTAATGAAAATAGGTTCGATGGTTGAATGGTTGAGAGGCTGCCAACTTTATTCTGTAAATCCTACTTGCGAAGTAGAACCCAAATAGTAAAGTTTTGACCTTTGTATGGTTAAGTTCTGACTATGAATTCCACAGAACTGTCTAATAGTACAGAAAAATAGGATAGCTTTATACATTTTAGAGATTAATGGAATAAAATGCTTCTAAAAAGATTATTTTTGACATGATTCTTCATTGAATCTATTCTTTAACGTAGGTAGCTAAATATCATTTTACAATAATTGTCTCCGGTAGTCAAAATGATAGCGTAGATTGGATTTATGATGATTAGTACTGCCATTTTCTATGTTTGTATGAAGCATGTATTGAGGATCGAAATCACTATCATTACATCATAACATTATGTGATACACAATTGGGTGATCATGTGAAAAGAGACATGATTGACTGGATGAAAAGAGACATGATTGACTGGATTTTCTCGCAGTAGGCTATAGAATCCAATCTGTCCTGTTATTTAACCCATAGCCGGAGGTAAGAGACGTATTAATACCTTTTCCCAGTTCACAAAAAATAGCGGAACGACTCACAG
The DNA here is from genome assembly GCA_037127315.1 of Ascarosepion bandense. Taxonomy (NCBI): domain Eukaryota; kingdom Metazoa; phylum Mollusca; class Cephalopoda; order Sepiida; family Sepiidae; genus Ascarosepion; species Ascarosepion bandense. The sequence continues at coordinate 322,545 of JBBBDQ010001051.1, read as the reverse complement.
TCTACTCTTTGGTCGCAGATATTCTGCTAGTCTGGGGTTAAAGAATTCGAAATCAGCTCTCAAATTGCTCGATAACCAATGTACCACGACGCTCATCCTGAATACGTCACAAATACCTTGCGTATTTTTAGTTATAAGCAACAAAAATTAAATGTGGAGAAAGTATAAATTTACTCCATTTTTCTTCATATTTTTCTTTTTTTTTTTTTTTTTTTTGCTAATGACTGAAAATACACAAGGAAGTTTAATACATTAAAATTAAATTGTAACTTGTATTAAATTTTGACTGACTCTCATAACGACATTAAAAATTGGTGTGGATGTCATATCTAAGAAGATATCAGTCATACGTGGCACAACATGCATAAACGCGGGCACTTACACACATACTTACCTGGCACATTTTTGTGTCGGTGAGGGACCCAAATCATCTATCAGTTGCGCATTGTCCTCGAAGACAGAGTGCGGCACATTTGTAGCTCCGTCCACGAGGACAGGGTTGCATCTGAGAAAAATTATACTGATATATGCCCGGTCGCAGGAACATTGTCTCGCGGCCGCTCCTCCCCATTGTAGCACAGGGGTGGACCAGGTGCTCGTCACTGGAGCCAGCTCAACGGGAGGTTGAGGGGACTGAAGATTTTTGTTCCTCTGCCCGTCCGTACGCGGCCGGGTCCCCACCTTAAAAAAGACCTTGTGTCACATCTCGCTTCATTGGGAGAGTAGGGTAAATATCCATACACTCATACTGATATATATATATATATATATATATATATATATATATATGTTACGGAAATTAACGAATTTTAACGAAACTTGGTTATAAACGACCGAAAATTTGAAATGATAGTATGTAGATAGGGGTCGCAGGTTCGAATCCTGCTGAATGACACACATTTTCGTAATAAAAATTTATCGCAAATAATCAGCCCAGTAGATATAAGTATATATAATACTGTTTAATTAAAAACAGAATATCTACTTAAATACGAGTATCGATCAAAAATAATCTTCAAACAATTCATTTCATATATGTATATATATATATATATATATATATATATTTGTGTGTGGGTGTGTGTGTGTGTGTATCTCAGTAGACATTGAGATCGATACCCTAGAATAATTATTATATTGGCAAGCAGAGAACTCACCTTGCACATGTAAACTTATACCGTCATAGGAAACAAATCCTACATAATCCAACAATCAACTAAAACACACAAAATAAATTGCACCCCCCCCCCCAAAAAAAAATGATTCAAACGGTAAAACCCTCTGTTTTTCACAACTAAGTGTGAAAAATCATATTCTAAATCCTGATTATTCATCAAATCGCAAAATTCAAAATACGTCAGAGAAACTTTTTTTGTTCCCCAGCTAAAGAAAAAACCGTTCTGGGAGCCACCCGACGTAACCTGGATTCAATATTTAAGGATGGCCTTCTAACCGGTCACAGTCAGTCAGGGGAAGCGATAAGCTGACACCTCGCCACGATGTAAGGAAGAATTCTCAAATTGACTCGGTCAACCTAACCTGGTCACGTCATTTCTCTAAATTGTCACGTCACACCGTTAAATAGAACACAACGACAAAATTTTAAGTACCACTCTCTTTATTTGTTTTGCCTTCTCTCTCTCAGCCTGTCGTGACCTACTAAAAAGAGGAAGGAACAAAGCCTTTACAATCCATGAACTCTAAACTACTACAAACAATTTCAAGTACAAAACAGCATGCATTTTCTCAATGAGCATTTTTCTTTAAGTTAACGAATTTCACTTATATTTTCCTTCTTACACTTTTTTCATTCTGTAAATAAATCTTTGCTTTAATATACACAAGAAATATTTTATCCTTTCACATTTCAGATTTCAACCTTCTGATGTTTAAATTGTGGGGACTTCGGACGTGTTTGACTCAAGGTCAATTAACCAAGCATTACGGAGATCCCCTACACCGTTAATTTTCCAGTTGGCACTGAGATTATATTGAGTTTTTATCCTGTATTGTCATTTGTTTCCTTGTTCTATAATAACTGTATATTCTTCATGTAACCTGGACAGTATTTAGAGACCCCCCGCAAAAAAAAAAACCAAAAAACAAACCATGGCCTGCTTGCTACCCCAACACTCAATTTTCCGCCAATATTGAATTATGTTGCACCAGCCATAGTCAAGTAAAGTCCATAATTTGATCGCTGTTTCCTTATTAATCAATTTTACAAGCAGGAAAGAAATCGTTATTTTTAAGGTTTTCTTTTATTTATTTCCCTCGTACTAATATAAATGATGTAGACATAAGTAAATAATTTTGTAATTTTTTATATGGGAACAAACCGAAATTATTTACGCATAAACTATTTTCAGGAATAATTAAACAGTGTTATGTTAATTTCAGTCGCAACAATTTTTTTCTGTTATTTAACAATTTTTTCGAAGTAACTGCCACTTTGTTAGCTTTGTTTTAAAATTGCAACTGATATAGTCTGTAGCCTTTAATTTATTACCAGTATTTTTCGACGAGGTCTTCTTACAATTAAATTATAAAAACAAAAGTAAAAGACGTAGATTCTAATTTATAAAAATCACTAAATAAAAGTAAAATTTTATTTAGAAAATTAAGACAGAAATTTAGTACTGAACAGTGCATCGGTCAAAAAGATGTGAAAAAAAAAATCTCCTAGGAAGAAGGAATACTCAAAAATGAACACAATTGTTTTTTGGTGTCGAGGAACAAAAGAAGTATTTTTTTTAATGAAATAAATGTGAGGCGATATTTAAATGTATCATTTTCTCTAGCAAACGATTTTTCAAGTCATCATGTCATAAAATATTATCATAAAATACAGAATAAAGTGTAAAAATCTATTTTATTTAAAGAAAAACGTATTGTTATACTGTAGCTTCTTTACGATTTGCTTTAGTTTTCACAAAGGAAATCATTTCACATTAATGGCAAATTTTCTTTTTTATTTACACTATGCCCTTCATAAAGGCAATGCAATGGCGATTTAATGTATTATCTCTTCTTTTGGCTTCAATTTTAAAGAAATATTTCATGCACGTACGGCTTGAGTTATTCATAAATATTCAAACAAAATATGTTCCTAAGTTTAATCAGAATGAACAATCTAAGTATTTACAGCGAAACAGATCTGTCTGCGGATGACTATATACATACATGTGTCCTTATCTACACTATATTGAATTTTATCATTCAAGTTAATGTTTTCATTAGTAAGTATTATGAAACTCAATTTATTTAAGAATTCAGGTTACGTTTTTGTTGTGGGACCTTCCCTTTTTCTATGATAATGGATTCGACTTGAGTATACATGCGCTCCTGCCATAGTGAGATGCGAGAGCTGACACCGGCCTTTTGGCTGGGGAGCGAAATGACCAAAATAAGACCAGTTCTGAACCTATCCACCGCAGTGGATAGGTAATATTTGACCAGTACCTGGGCGTACGCGCTCAGGGTCCCCACATTAAAAAAGACCTTGTGTCACATCTCTCTCAAGTGGGGGAGAAGAGTAAATAATGCTGCCATAGAGTTATAGAGAGATCCGTTAAAGTTATCGGAGAGAACCGGAAATGATACGTAAGTTACCGAGAGATACCGAAGTTACCCAGTGATTACAGCGTCAGAAGTCAGAATATCTCTGAGCTCCACTCACCTAGAATAAGATACAGGGATGTACTATTTTCAACGACTTCCCTTAACGACTTGTATATATTTATTTCTTACTAATAGTATTCCTGGATTTACTAACCTGCGTTCTAGTTTGTATATTACGTTTAATACAACCTACTTTCTATCTTAATATCTGTTTTTGTTGTTCATTATTTTGTGCGGTTCTCCACCCGGAATCCACAACAGTTTTATGATAAATCTACTGTCAGAACTATAATGATATACTGGGATAAATATAATGTGAATTTCAGCTGATAGTGTCGATTTTTATTTTTATAATATTTACAAGAATTTGCTGGTGCGACATTTTATAATGCAATTCTATATTGGTAAGCAAAATATAAAATACATATTTTATAATTTAAAAAGAGCTACAAATTATAGCATTGAAAATAATAAGACCAAATTTGTTATCCATAATTTTAGGGCAAACACTGAAAAAAGGAATATAAAAAAGTAAAAAAAATAACAACAAACACAGCCGACCGGTTTCGCCCTCGACAGAGCCCAAACGAGGGATTGTATATTAGAATTTAGCATGAAATTGCTAAAATAAGATTACTAAAAACGCAAGACGATTTACGTGGAATTGGCCTTCAGTTCAATCAAGCACTCCCTTTATCTATCTATCTATCTATCTATCTATCTATCTATCTATTGCAGTACGTTCATATCTATCTATCTATCTATCTATTGCAGTACGTTCATATCTATCTATCTATCTATCTATCTATCTATCTATTGCAGTACGTTCATATCTATCTATCTATCTATCTATCTATCTATTGCAGTACGTTCATATCTATCTATCTATCTATCTATCTATCTATTGCAGTACGTTCATATCTATCTATCTATCTATCTATCTATCTATTGCAGTACGTTCATATCTATCTATCTATCTATCTATCTATCTATTGCAGTACGTTCATATCTATCTATCTATCTATCTATCTATCTATTGCAGTACGTTCATATCTATCTATCTATCTATCTATCTATCTATTGCAGTACGTTCATATCTATCTATCTATCTATCTATCTATTGCAGTACGTTCATATCTATCTATCTATCTATCTATCTATCTATTGCAGTACGTTCATATCTATCTATCTATCTATCTATCTATTGCAGTACGTTCATATCTATCTATCTATCTATCTATCTATCTATTGCAGTACGTTCATATCTATCTATCTATCTATCTATCTATCTATTGCAGTACGTTCATATCTATCTATCTATCTATCTATCTATCTATTGCAGTATCGTTCATATCTATCTATCTATCTATCTATCTATCTATTGCATTCTGTTCATATCTATCTATCTATCTATCTATCTATCTATCTATCTATTGCAGTACGTTCATATCTATCTATCTATCTATCTATCTATCTATCTATCTATTGCATTCTGTTCATATCTATCTATCTATCTATCTATCTATCTATCTATCTATCTATTGCATTCTGTTCATATCTATCTATCTATCTATCTATCTATCTATCTATCTATCTATCTATTGCATTCTGTTCATATCTATCTATCTATCTATCTATCTATCTATCTATCTATCTATTGCAGTACGTTCATATCTATCTATCTATCTATCTATCTATCTATCTATCTATTGCAGTACGTTCATATCTATCTATCTATCTATCTATCTATCTATTGCAGTACGTTCATATCTATCTATCTATCTATCTATCTATCTATTGCAGTACGTTCATATCTATCTATCTATCTATCTATCTATCTATCTATCTATTGCAGTACGTTCATATCTATCTATCTATCTATCTATCTATCTATCTATCTATCTATTGCAGTACGTTCATATCTATCTATCTATCTATCTATCTATCTATTGCAGTACGTTCATATCTATCTATCTATCTATCTATCTATCTATTGCAGTACGTTCATATCTATCTATCTATCTATCTATCTATCTATCTATTGCATTCTGTTCATATCTATCTATCTATCTATCTATCTATCTATCTATTGCATTCTGTTCATATCTATCTATCTATCTATCTATCTATCTATCTATTGCATTCTGTTCATATCTATCTATCTATCTATCTATCTATCTATCTATTGCATTCTGTTCATATCTATTCATCTATCTATCTATCTATCTATCTATCTATTGCATTCTGTTCATATCTATCTATCTATCTATCTATCTATCTATCTATTGCATTCTGTTCATATCTATCTATCTATCTGTGTGTGTGTGTGTGTCTTCATTTGTAAATGAGTTATTATGCCACCTAGGATTCTACTATGTGGTGTGGCCAGGCGATAACTGATTTTACCGTTTTTTTTTAGTTTTTTTTAAGAACGCTTATGTAATGGGGAATAATTGAACGCGCAATTTTTAAAATTAAAAAAAATTATAAGGTTTTCATCCATGGTTGTATGAACCTAATAGGGATTTTATGGCATAGTTACACTTATGACGAAGTGTTACCATACCATAAAATACCTGTTATATTTACACAACCATGGATAAAAACTTCATAATTTCTTCCAATTTTTTAAATTGCACGTTCAAAAATTCCCCGTTACGAAAGAAATTCTCAGTTACGTGAGCGTTCTTTTTGAAAGAAAAAAAGAAACAAACAAAAAACCCCCGGTAAAATCAGTTATTGCAAATCGCCTGAAGACACCACATGGTAGAAACCTAGGTCGCGTAACTCATTTACAAATGAAAAATATTCAAAAGTTCTACAGTATAATTTTATTGAATACTTTTTAATACAACTGTGTATTGGTCTAATTTTATTATGACCCAAAACTAAGGAATTAAACAATCGATATATATATATATATATATATAGTATTATGCAAAATCATTAGGACAAGAACTATTTTATCTTTTATGAGGCATCAAAATAAAGTTTAAAATCACCCCTGTCCAGTAGTGTACAAACGTATTAAGACAGGTGATTTTCTAAAATTCTCACTAAAACTCAAATACAAGGTGAAAAACCAAGTAAATTGCTAATTGATTATTTAAAACTAGATGTAAAAGAAATGTATTAAAAAGAAGTTATATTTAATTTTTCATATTTTCTATTAAACAAGTTATTTTCAAACTACTCATTAGTCTATTATCCTTGGATATGACTGACTGTTTTTTATTCCCCCCCCCCCCACTCAAATTGATAAACTTCGCAAGGCACACTTTGGGAACAAATACAAGCTGCTTGGCTGGAGATACCATGAGATACATTGAAGAAGCTTGTGATTTCAATGCCTGAGAGAATGAAAGCTGTGATCAAAGCAAAAGGTATTATACTAAATATTAAGTTTAAGTAGTAACAAATATTTTTCTTAAAGCATTTGTTGAGTAGATCAAATAAAGTTACTTTATTTAAATTTTTTTTCTGTTAAATATATATAAAGAATACCTAGAGTGTCAGGCAACCTACCTAGGTTTCACCTAAATGGATCATCAAGGAAAGATGGCTAACAAGGAAAGAAACAAACGACAAATTTCCCTGACGATCCGTTTATGTGAAACACAGGTAAGTTGTCTGGCTCTCTAGGTATTCTTTATTTATTTTGCTCTACCTAATATTGAGCGATTTTTAGTTGATTGCTTGTTTCGGGGTTTTTTCTTTGGGCTATGTACTGACTCGGTCTGAGCTTTTTTGACTGATGATCATGTACTTAGCTCTTTCTTTTTTAAAACCATTTTTCCCTTCTTCGCAGATACGGGGAAGGTTTTTCGACACGAGTATTATTATTATTATCTCTTATATATATATATATATATATATATATATATATATATATATATTGATTGTTTAATACTTAGTTTTTGGTCCTAATAGGGTTAGACCAGTACACATTTGTATTAAAAAGCGTTCTATACAATTATATCGTAGAACTTTTGAATATTTTTCATTTTTAAACAAGTTATTTCGCTACCTTGGTTTCCACCATGAGTGGTTTCTTCAGGCGATTTTTAATAATTAGTTATTACAATTCGCCTGAAGAAACCACTCATGGTGGAAACCAAGGTAGCGAAATAACTCGTTTAAAAATTATATATATATAATATATATATATATATGTGCGTGTGTGTGTGTGTGTGTGTGTGTATAGATATTGTCTTTAAAGTTTAGACATATAGGAAATCTCATTAACTATATATATATAAATTTACCTCAACTAATTAAACATGATTTTGTCGTAAGAAGAAAGAATTGAGTTTTTTTATCTGGCGTAAGACACACTCTATAAGGTGTACTCAATGAAAATCGCAGATGCTACACATTTGAATGCGCTACATGAATAAAATGACCGAATGAATGATTATGTGATGGAATCCAAAGTCATAATTGCTGATATGAACTCATTCAGCAATATTATTGTATTGGTTGACGAAGCCAAACGATCAAAATTAAGCCCCTAATGAATAGGAATAATTGAAGGCTATACAATGCAAATATTGAATATCTGTGATCTTATGACCCCCGTTTGATACATAGTATCCCCAACTATAATCGTTCTGGGTACAATATCTCACCAGAGGTGAAAAGGTAGATGTATATTCTATCCCAGAGAGATATGTACTAGTTTAACTGGTTTTGATAAACGAAGGTATGAAATGGCCTAACCTAAAATAATATCGGTTACATTTGAGGCTGAGGGTAAACTAAGAACTGTAAAACTGGTTTAACTCGAAAGCTTATATTACCCGAGTAGGGCCTCATTAAATTTTATATTAAATTTGTAATATATCTAAGCACACTGAATTGTCGTTTCCCATTTTCGTAAGGTTCGACAAGTTGTAATGGGTTACACGGTACCATCGTCGGAGTTTGTTTAAAATAAAAATTATATATAAGGAAAATGAGCCTATAACAAATTTGAAAGAATGATATTAGAATGAAGGCTATGGGCTTGAAGATTCAGAATGGCAAATAAGAGTTTATGACATTTTTGTTATAGAAAAGAAAATATTAAAATGCGTATAGTAAAAAAGAAACATAACACTGATTTCCAGGACATTTTGACAAGAAGCTACTAATCGTCTTGACAATTGAAATGCACTTCCTGACATTCCGTTCTTTCACAATCTAACACACATATGCATCTAAACGTCTTCGTCTCTCTCGGGAGTAGACAAACATATTCATTATTGCATTATTTTATTTGTGTATGAATGACTGAAAGAATAAAAAAACTTTCGAGCTTCAAACGTCAAGACTAGGAATTTGTCATTAACATAAAGGGAAGATTGATGTTTGGCTTTTGCAAGAATGCGTTGGCGTTAAATCTTATAGAAATCCGAAGGTGCAAATGAATAGGAAAGAATGCCATTCAGAAACGGACCATAGTTTCAGAAACATTCATTGATTGCTTGTCCGGCTTCTCAAACATTTTTAAAGGTTATTTAAAGTCGAAACATTTTTTTTATTGAATTAATATTTTCGGTCATAATAATGATTTTCTGATACAAGTCATAACTCTTTAACCTTTAACTGGAAGGGGAAGCGATGGATTGATGTCTTCCTGTAGTGCATTTGTATGTAAATGAATGTAACGAATCTGACTGGAATTCGAACTAGGCACTCTGAATTCACATTCCACGTCTTTATGCCTTACACCATCCACTAATCTAAGATTACAGCACCTGATATTTCCCAGTGGTCACCCATATAGGAACTGACCAAGGTTGTTGTTGCTTAACTTCAGTGATGTATTGTAAAACATTGTTTTAACATGATATGGCCATAAGCCGATAAGGGAACTAAAAAATAAAGACTGTGACCATAAAGTGAGAGATCAGTTTATATATTGAATGTAATGTAGAATTGATCCCCCACTTTATATCCACATTATGATAGTATATAATGTTTTTATAATCATATCGCCCCAAGCAAGGCATTTTACTGCGGATTTAGCCATGGATTCTATATAGTCATTCCACTTCAGGTCTGTTGTGAGAGAATCCGAGGAGACGCAGTGTCTTGCTTTCAGAGAAACTAGCCTGATCCAAGTTAATTGGTGGGGGGGGGGGTAGACGCGATTGTCTGAGATGGTTAATAAATAGTAGCTTCGTTTTGAAATCATTAAAATTCACGAGCCATTTTTTACCCCAGTCCGCCATGGATCGCAGGTCCTTTCCAAGCTCGGCAGCGAGGTTTGCTTTGTAGAGGAGTACATGATTAAGTCTTGATAGATTTATTTGTTACGGCTTATTGCATGTTATTTAAAATCAGAAAGAACATTTTGAGTTTAACAATTTTTTAGATAATAATAATAATGATAATAATAATGATTTATCCTATTTACATTATTCGGACTCTTGTCCTCATCTTTGCTGTCCTGTTTAGCTCATATTGCAAACTTTGACGCTAAGGATTTTTCTCTTGCCCTCCGTATTACTGGTTCCCATATTGGTCGGCTTAGGAAAGTTTTGTAGCCTAGCATATGCGCTGATTCCTTAATCAATCTCTATTGTCGTTCTCTATTATTTCAACTTGATCCCATAGGCGGTCGAGATCCCCTGATTTTATCTCCACTCGTGTTACTGCCTAGCGATGTTCTTGTAGCCTTACCTTAAGGCGGCAGTCTATATCTCCTTTATATTTTTTCTAGAGATACATGGTTTGATCTCCTCAATTGGGGGTCTTACTCGGGAGATGTACTTGCAAAGTGTAGAACCATTTATGAAGGTCGTCCTGATGTTATATTGACCACAGATCCTTTGTATTTTCTCCAGTAACTCCTTCACATAGGGTAGACAGACTGAGTTTTCTGAGAGTTTTTATTCTTATGCAACTTTCCATCCACGTTCGTGGGAACTGTTGTCATGTACCCTGGATAATTGTTACGTTGTAGGGTTACTACTTACACTGACTAGTTCTTGTTCGCATGTCTCTGGGTCGCCGTTTATGAATTTTGCTCGATGCTGCAGACAGCGGACGATCCCGTTCTTTACATTGTATGGGTGGTGGGAGTTGAAATTGAAGTACTGGAAAATATTGGCTTGCGGTATACGGATGTCTTGATCCTTTTCTCTGTTCTAGATATTCTTCTTCTTTTATGTACACTGTCCCTTCAGGACGTAGGCGATCATGGCCTTCCACGTCTCTCTATCCCTGGTGGCACTTAGCACGCTTCCTCCTGTAACGTCTCTCAGCTCCCGATCCGTCATCCACCTGCTCAGGCCCTTCAAATATGTTATCCGCTGCTTTCCTCTGTCTCTTTTCCCTCTATCTGGCCTGTTAATATCAGGTTCTCTCAGCCCTCTTTCCTCATTGCATGTCCCAGGAACTTCATTTGTCTCTTCTTGATGCTCAATATTAAATTCCATTTCGTTTCCATCATTTCCAAAACCTCGTCATTGCTCACATGCTCGGTCCACAATATCCGCAGTATCCTTCTGTAGAACCACATTTCATCTGCTTCAAATTTTCCCTTTATCTTTGTTGATATTGTCCAACATTCAGTGCAATATGGAAGAACTGACATCACATAGCAATCCAGTAATTTCTTCTTTGTTTCTAGTGAAAGTTTCCTGTGTCTTAATACTTTACTCAGCTTCTGGAACGCGTCTTTCGCCATGCCAATTCTCCTTTGGGTCTCTGTGCCGCACATTCCGTCTTCAGTTAGAACATTTCCCAGATATTTGAATTTTTGTACCGGCTTGATTTTAACACCGCCCACCTGTATTTGGCACTTTGGGATGACCTTTTTGCTGATGACCATGCATTCGGTTTTCTCTTCATTCACTCTCTTTAGCTATCTACTGTAAGAGGCCCTGCAGTCTTTTTCCGTGTCTGCAATCAACACTATGTCGTCTGCGTATCTTATGTTGTTCAGATTGTGACCTCAGATGACAAATCCTGGCATAACATCTAGGGTCCTCAAAATATTCTCACTGTACAAGGTAAATAGATCTAGTCTTTATTCTTCAAATAATTTTACACGAATGAAATTCGCAAAGACATAAAAAATCCGAATAAAAATAAAGGTCGCTCCCTTAAAAGAGAAAATTTATAAAAAATACATCATTACATAATTGACATGCTATTATTATATGTTGCGTATATATATATATATATATATATATATATATATATATATATGCTTATGTATGAACATGTGAGTGCGTTCGTCGAACTGATGTATTTTTTCTTAAATTTTTTCTTTTAAGGGAGCGACCTTTATTTATATTCGTTTTTTTGGTGGGGCGGGGGTGTCTTCGTGAATGACATTCGTGTAACATCCTTTGTACAATAAAGACGGAAGCTGAGGTTGGTTCGCCTGAAATAGGTGTACTTCCGATTTACTATGAAATAACGTGTGTGCCTTAATTTATCTTATATATATATATATATATATATATATATATATATATATATTCAGAGAGCTGTCTTAGAATTACTTCAATAGATGAAACTGTTACAGTGAAGTTCGGTTTTCATTGACTCTTTTGGATTATTGTTCAGATTTTGTTCACAGTCTTTTTTTAAATTTTTAATCTAGATTAGGAACAATTTGTGAAAATTAAATTCTTTAATGTTTTCTTTTTAAATATTAACCAACTTGGCTATCCGTTGGACTCGCTGAAAAAAAAGATTTTATCAGCACACATCTTCATTTAATAATAGTAAGTACAGGAATATAATATCCTTATTGAAATATTATAATATTATAATAAATATTATAAAGAAACAAATAAAACTCCCACATTAAAATGGAACATTTAAAAAAACAAAAGCTAAAATATCTAAGTCTTTAAACGAACCATGCCCCTTTTTATCTGTATGAAAAACTACATATTATTAAATTTCTTAAGAATAAAAATCTATTGAACAAACGTAATGAAATAAATGTCATATTGTAATATAGCAATCTGGCCCCACCCGAGGAAGGTTGATGTAATCGATGATGTTTCCCGTCGGTGAAGGGGTCGGCGAACGACAAGACAGGTGTTTGAGAAATACATCCTGTCGGGGCCTGGAGCGGATGTCGCAGGGTTATGAGTCGGGCTCGTTTGACCTTACTTCCGACAGTGGCGGAAATGACTACGGAGTCAAACAGAACAGGTGTCTCTTGGAATTACGTGGGCGTTGCGTGGACGAGGCAAAACCGGAAGGAAAATTCCCGGTTCTAGAAGACTATAAAAAGACCTCGACACACGGATTCGGCAGCGAGAACGGCCAGTGGAAGCAGAGAGACACCACAGACAAGATTACACTCCCGTCGACCCATTCTATGTGCGCTCTCACTCTTCCATTCTCTGTTCCACACGGGTTCGTCGTCAGGAATAAAGATATAACCTTATATTTTTATATATGCGTGTTCTCGTTGTTTGTCGTCGTACGGCGATATATAACAATATGTTAACACTGCAAAATTTTGACCTTAGAATATGGTTATAAAATTATTCATAAATAATCCATTAACTTACATATATCTAATAATTTGTTTTGTATTATAACATAATAATAATAATAATAAATTAGATATTAAAATAATTATATAGATATTTTAAATTTTATAAATTAAATAGATATTAAAAACTGTTATTATTATATTAAAATTTGTTTTATGATAATAGAATTGTATTATAATTTTAAAAATCTTGTATTATGACATAATAATAATTAGATATTAAAATGATAAAATAGATATTAGACAAATTCAATAGATAAATATTAAACTTTTAAAATTTAAGTGTTTAAGAAAAATTAGAATAAAATGCATTTTGAATCGAAATAAGAAAGGCCCCTTTAAGACGCTGTTTTCTTTTTTTTTGTTTAAAAAAAAGCTCGGATAAGGACAATAATCTTCTAATAATAATGTATTCATCAACGGACATGCAGTCTAGACAATGGCACGATCGAGTGACACTCTTCCTGTTAAGATTGAAAGAAGAAATGCGGTATTCGCCAAAAATATAATTTATATGTTCAAATTTAAAGTTGATCTTAGATTTGATAATAAAAATTGAACACACACATAAATTTTTGTGTCGTCCCAGATTCATGAATAATAAACGTATTGTTTCTTATATTCAAAAGAAAATCATCTTCATAACAATGAGCAGACATTGCCTGATGACGAGGAAAAATCTTGGAACATACCAATTTCCGTGTAGCAAAGTAAATTATATTAGTTTTAAATAAAAGAAACACACACACACACACACATACACACACACACACACACACACACACACACACACACACACACACACACACACACATATATATATATATTGCCTGTATTTGGGCAGCATACACATATCCTTAAAATGCCTATAATTAATAACATAAACCTTTGATTTATTCCAATGGTTTCCCATACTTAATATTTCTTGTTTTCACTCACGCTTAGTCATGTGTGACGTCACGAGCTGTGATGCGACATTCGCTTCCAGCGTCTTATATAAACGAGTTTGTTATTCCTTGTAAATCTACTATGCAGACAAAAACAGTTTATCATTATCGTTTGTCCGTGTTTATAATATATAATGTAACTTGACATCTTGAAATATGGCTTATGTAAGCCGAAGGCTTAAATTAGATTATTAAAAAATTGTCTCAATATTTTAATTTTCGTTCTTCATTTAATGATAATGCTATTAAGCTTATCTGAGAATATGAAAAAAAAAATATATAAAATAAATAGGCAACACTTGTCTATATTATTTAATGAAACATGCATATATATATAAATGAAGACAGAGTGAGAAAGAGATGATTAAGCTCTTCAGACAAAATTTAGAATAGTTCGTTCGAAGCATTGTGAGTGCTTCGGTGTTTTCATTCGGAAACAGAAGAAATTAGTAGATTTTTATTTAGTCTCATAGAGTATTTTGTGAGTTTCATATCATTAGCGGCTTATATGTTGATCTTGTAATATACTTGACATGTCACCTACAGCAGAGCGATTGTTAGAAATTCTTATCTCGCAGACCATAAGCTAGTGCACTAAATTCGTGTCACACTGGGTCCCGCTTTATCGATGTCATCTTACAAACTCCGTAAGTCAATGAGTTCCGGTAGATGCCGGAAGTTAGCATTTAAGCAAAGATAGCAACAAGTTTTGTACGATTTTTAAAGCATGCAGGCGAAATATTTGGAAAGTTGCTGCATCACAATCTTCACATAGTAAACTCACTCATTTTTGCCATCAGCTGTTTTAAACCTGGTTTTATAAATGTCAGTTACAAAGGTTCATCTGAGAAGTTTGAAATGTCAGAAATAATATCTAGAAATGTTTACTCCGTAACCTTTGCGATGATTTAAAAAATACCTTTAATTTTTTTATTTTTATTTTTTATTTTTTACTATGTTTATCATATTTTTTGGAACTAGTATTCAAGGCAAAATCACAGCAAAAGGAATTGATAGAATATCTAAACTGCACCCATCTTTGGGATTTTGATGCAAACAAGATGTTTAATCCATTTTAACCCATTTTTCTCAGGTTTTAGAACATTAAATTCATTTACAAATCACAAGAATTTTTCTTCCAACCGGGCAATATTTGGAAGGTAATCTTATTGATGTCTCAATATGTCCTCACTACCTATATATAATAATGGTTTTATATAATGATTTATACCCATTATTTTTTACAGTTTTTTATGCTGTCCCCAAATGAGGACACTGGGTTAAAATGGGTTAAAAATTCTATTCTCATATAAAATAAAGATACAAGAATTTCGTTTATTTTTAAACAATTTATTCTTCCTACGATAGCTTTAGAGTTACCTAACAGCCAATCATTGCATTATATATATATATATATATATGGAGAGAGAGAGAGAGAGAGAGAGAGAGAGAGAGAGAGAGAGAGAGAGAGAGAGAGAGAGAGAGAGGCTTACGGCCACTTCCTATTGAAACACCAGTTCCTTCAGGGTCACCGGAATTATACGTTAAGATTAGATGTGCGGGTGGTGTATTGAAAAATGGCTCGAAATTGTTAACCGAAGTTTGTTTAAGTTCGTTATATTTAAGTTCGTTATATTTAAGTTCGTTATATTTACTTATACCCTTAAGTATGAATGTACTTCTTCTCCTCATCTAGAGTTAAATAGTAAAACTTGTATAAGTAAAATCGTAATTGTCTAAAAAAATATCAAATTGCGTAAAAATAGTTAGATTTCCGCATTAAACAACCCATACAGGCTGATATACTGCTAAAAATACAAACTATATAGTGATCCGCAGACAGATATGTTTCGCTGTATCACAGTTTATCAGTAGGGTTAGACATCCGATTGCTTTTTACCCAGGATTGAAACCCAACCGACTTGGCGTCAGTCGGTGATTCTACCACTGAGTTATGGGCGCTCGGTAGAAAAAAGGCAGACTTTAGCGTGTGATATACGATGTAATCATGCGCAAGTAATGAGTGTTTCAATTCATTACTGAATGAACGATGCGAAGATGCTAGAGTAGCTACTGTTTTTTTTTTCAAAGTTTTTCTCTCTATATACATTTTCAAAGTATATATATATATATATATATATATATATATATATATATATATATATATTATAAGTTATAGCTTAGAACTTGTACAAATTATAATTTGCTACAAAAGTGTATATTTTGTTTTGACATCGAACAAAGTTGTTTCTTCGATGTTGAAACAAAATGTACACATTTGTAGTAAATTATAAGTTGTACATGTTCTAAACTATAACTTATAATCTATCTATCTATCTATCTATCTATCTATCTATCTATCTATCTCTCGCTTTCTCTCTCTCTCTCTCTCTCTCTCTCTATATATATATATATATATATATAATAGATAACCTAAAGAGCTAGCAAACCTTTGTTATAGATTTCTCGTCTCGGTTTTTTTCTTTGAGCTACGTACTTTGACTGATGTTCACGTGCTTAGCACTTACTTTTTTTACATTCATTTTTTCCTTCCGCGTATATACTCGGAGGGTTTTTCGAAACGAGTATAGGGATAAGTTTATATATATATATATATATATATATATATATATATATATATATAAACACCAAAGTGTTGGCAAAACTATCAGAAAACCCCATGTCTAGGCTATCATCACAAAGCAAAAAAGCTTTTTAATGTCCTACCTCAGAAAGTGACAAAGGGAAAATTTAAACGCAATGTTAATCCATATTTTTTGTCGTCTTCATTCCTGTTTTTTAAGGCTTTCTCTACTTAATCACGTTTGTTTGTTTTTTTTTTTTTTTTTCGCATATTTTTCTCACTCAATAATAACATGTGTTTTAGTGGCTTTACTCCCTTGCTTGTGGTGAGACTGATCAAATATAAACTTTCGAAAAGAACTCGGCAAGAAGTAAGAGGAAACTTTACTGCGCATGTGTAAATGGGATCATGTTTGGTTTACTCGCTCGGCTGTGAAGAAACATAGAGTAGTTTTCTGTGTACATTGCATTCAAAATGACTGAGTGTTGAAATCACAAGAATTTCGTGCAGGTTTTTTTTTCTTTTCTTGTTGAAAACTTCCTATCATCACAATCCAAAGTGAATTCTCTGGAGATTTCATGTTGCAGACATTGTTTATGTAAAAGCGGCGAGTAAATGATGTCAATCCCGCAAGTGGATGTTACAGACATTTGAAAAAGTAAAAGGGACTCTAGAATGAATGCGTGAGATCCCAAGGGATGGTGCTTTGAAGAATCTAAGTCGCCATTACTGTAGGTATTTTTTTACCTATATATTAAATGGCTGTAGGATTTACTGACAGACTTAAAATAAAACGTTCAAGGTTTTCAATAAATAATATAATTTCTTTTTAGTACACTACCGGCCATAATTATTGTACCACATCAGTGTTTTAAAAAAAAGATGTATTTCATATAATTTTTTAATATTTATTGCCAAGTGAATAATTGCAAATGAAAATAGAATAGTTCTTTTGTTAATATTGCAAATTAACATGTGCATCAAATGAATTTATAAATATTTAATAATTAACTATATTGCAGTTTCATCAATGAAAGAATGAAAAAAATTTACGGTGATTCGGACGAGTTCATCTTTGCTTCCTTGCCTTGTAAAATTTTGCAAAGTAATAATAATAAAAGAACCATTCCATTTGCATTTAGAATTATCCACTTAAAAATAGTATGAAATACATCATTTCTTTAAAAAAAAAAAACTGGCGTTGCCGGTAGTATATATATATATATATATATATATATATATATATATATATATATAATACCGGCTATAATTATTAGGCCACCCCAGTGTTTTAAATGATTATGTATTTCATACTATTTTTTAGTATTTATTGCCAAGTGAATAAATTGTAAATAAAAATAGAATGGTTCTTTTGTTAATACTGCACAAATAAAATGTGCATCAAATGAATGTATGAATATTTACTAATTACCTATATTGCATTTTCATCAATGAAAGAATGAAGAAAATTTAGTGTGATTCGATTGAGTTTATCTTTGCTTCTATGCCTTGTAAAATTTTGCAAAGTAATAAAAGAACCATTCTAATTTAATTTACAATTTTCCATTTGGCAATAAATACTAAAATAGTATGAAATACACCATTTCTTTTAAAAACCTGGGGTGGCCTAATAATTATGACTGCTAGTATATATTACCAACCACAACGATCCTTAAACAGTTATTAAAACAGTTAGTAAAATTTTTAAAACAGAAATTTAGCTACTGTTTGCATAATGTGTCGATTAGTCAATAATGGCGGTAAATTTTTAAAAAATCTTTTTCAGCAGTTAAATTTTTGATTCTGATCAATATAATTTCGGTTTGAACTAAACCAGGGTATTTTCTTACTGTAATTAGTAAATTTAATCTCTTGGCTTTCAATTAAAGCTAAAATTAAAGATTCAAGAAAACAGTTTTATTTTTTAAAATTAAATTTAAATTGAGGTATTGAAAATGAGCAGTGATTTTTTTGAGGTACCTACCCCTGTTTAGAATGTGGTTTCCGGCATTCTCTTTTCCAATCTTTTCACTCTTTTCTTTTTTCATTTTTTCAATTGGAGTAGATAGACTAAACTATCGCCCGATTTGACACTCCACCCACTTCTATTGAACAGGTGAAGAGGCTCATCCCTTGTTTCCTTGTTTAGGATGTGGTTTCCGGCTTTCTCTTTTTCAATCTTTTCACTCTTACGTAGCCCCCTGCACATCAGTGGCGTTACCGCCTTGCTCGGTGTGATACGATTTTTTAAAAAAAGTTATATTTTACCTGCAATACAGATCATGCTGAAAACAGAGAACTGTATATTGGGACGAGAGCTGATGGCCTTCACCTTCCAGCCTTGATAGAGTTTGAACTCTATGCTGGAAGTTTGACTTCAATCATGATCCCTATCTTTCATGTAAAGTTCTCGGACGAACTATTTGGTTCTATTAGGATCCCACCGTATACTATCGGAGAGGTAGTAAGTCCCACTCAAGCAACTTCTTCCGCAAGTCACTGTTCTGTAGAACAAAGTCCCCGAAAGGATGTTTCCATATCACTACATCCTTTAGTCAGTGATACACGCTTGGGCCATCATGTCTCGAAAGAGACATAACTGACTGGACAGAATATTTTCTCGCAGTAGGTTGCCATTACTTTCTGCGATACACTGGTTGCCAGTCAAGGCTATAGAACCAAATCTCTTCTGTCAGTTAACCCATAACTACAGAGAAAAGAGAGATTAATGCCTTTCCCAAGGGTAAGTGAATGCAAAGAATTCAACTAGAATTCGAACTCGGCTCCCCGATTTCTCGTTCCGAGCCGATATCAGTTGCACCACAACGCACTAAACATTAGCATGTTCAAATCTTGAGTTAACAGCTTTCTTTTCCTCATAACCATAAGAACTACTCCTTAACATATCCCTCTACCTCACGTAGCACCCGGGCCTTTTAAAATGTGAAACTTACTAGAAAATGCTTTAGATGCCAAATGCCTGCGTGAAACAGATAAGATATTAGTCTAATCTTTAAAAAAATATTGAAGGGTGAAGTGAAGGGTTATTGAAGGAGATCTGGGTTGAAACCTTTTAGTTTTGTTTACTGGATTTTCAGCCTGTCTTTTTTTTTTATACAATTGTTATCACACACTCTCGTCAGTTAACTTGTCATTTATGGAGGCTTTGTGTAACTCACACAAATATCTGTATGATACTAAAATAGCATACATCAGTATATGTAAAGAAAGACTCTAAATATTTAAAGCTTATAAGAAAAAATCAATCTCCATGTGTTGTGGGGTCTCCCCCTTTTCCAGGATAATAGACTCGTCTAGAGTATACATATACTCCTGGATCAAGACGTTAGACATCGAGTAATCCGCGAGATAACGTCAAATCCGAGAGATACCGAGTGATACAGCGTCAGTAGTTCATAGTAACTCTGAGCTCTACTCAGCAGAATATTATTATACAGCACCCATTGCATTACTACGGCTTCACTTCAGAGACATTGTATATATACGTCTTACTAACTGTATTCCTAGATTACTAACCTGAGTTCAAATTTGCATTTTTTACGTTTAATACACTTATTTTTCTATCTCAAATTCTGTTTGTTGTTTCTTTATTTGTGCGGTTCTCATTCCTGGGGTCCACAACACTATGAAACATCGTATTTTCACGACAAACCTGGGCTTTGAAATAATCATTTTATTAACCTTTATTTTGAAAAGATCGCGTATATAATTGTAGTTACAATCCGTTCAAAACATAATGCTATATTATACGATAAACCCGCATTTGAATTAGAAGCTTTGCATTTCTGAAATGCCCAAACGAATTTAAATAAAAGATTCTCACTATGACACTGGTAATATCAACGATTCTAAAAATGGATCGCCATTTGACCAAAAATGCTATCAGCTGCAAATTTGGAAGAAGAAAATTTAACAGATTTATTGTTTCGGTTGATTTCTAATAAACTTATTTGAATGTGTTCTAGTGAACATATGGCCTTGCGACATGTTTCAAAATCCCTTTGTCGTGTCTCTACTCATATAGCGGCTGTTTTTCTTTCATGTTTGGCTCAAACGTATCTGTGGCAGTCGATAGAGATCTCTCGCGATGGTTTTGGTCGGTTTAATATTTCATAATAAACTACACTCAGCATGAGAAGAAGCCGTTCGACGTTCCTCGGCTTCATCACATACCGCATCTAATGTCCTTGTTTTTTAATCATTTAAACTGTGTCCAGCAGCAAGGCCTCTGATTGGGAGGTTGTGAGGGGCATGGAACCACCTCTTAATTGCTGTTGTTCCTAGGTTCACTCTGACCCGGAGTGGTAGCACCTGTTAGGGTCCCAGCTATGGGCAAATAGTTAAAACCCAAACTGGAGTCAAAACACTATGAAAGTATAAAAATACACTTTTATAGAAATAGATACATAAATTGACTTTTATAAAAAAATATGTATTTTTAAAGAAAAATGTTACCAACAATACATACAGAAAAAATTATAACCACACCATTTTCTTGAAGGAAAAATTATTCTCAGCAAAACATTTTTTAATACAAAACTAGAAGACATTTTTAGTTTTCTAAAATAAATGATAATAAAAAACAATAAATTCTCATCAAAATCTTTATAAATCAATCTTCTCACTATAACATTAAATACAAATACCTTAAAACCCTACCTATTTGTCATTAAATACATATTAAATATATTAAATAACCCACAGAAGTTGATATGCCATTAAACAAAACTCAAACTCAAACTTTGAATAATTACTGATGAATTTCTAACGTTTTGAAACCGTTGTGTAACCAAACTCTAATGATTCTGAAAGTTCAGCTTGTGCCTGACATGAGTCTTCGTGACTTAATGCCTCCAATTCTTCGTCTTCAAACCTTTCCGTGGCGCCAGAGCGTTCTTTATCTTCAACATCAAAATCATTATTGTTGAAGCGTCTAAACCAACATCTGCGTGTTGTTTCCGACAGAATGTGGTCGCCGTAAGTCCCATCAAAAATTCTGTGTTTCAGCTGCAGAATTATTTAATAAAGTAGTACAGTAAAATTCCCGCAAATACACAAAGTCCGATATATTTGACAATATGAAAAGTGATTTATACTTCGGCGAAATGGCATACACTGAATATCAAGCTTGCTTATAGTATTTCTTTATAGATGCGTTGCCATATGAAAAGGCTAACAGGCTGTTTGGGAATGTCATCTGTTAGAAAACAAGGTCCAAATATATACGAATAAAAATGAGCTCTCCGATATGGTTCGAATCAGGTTTCCTCTTAAGAATGGGGACGAAGGTTCGAATCCTGACAGAGAACAAATTTTTTAATTATGTCTCTCGAATACGCAAGCCAGTAGACGTAATTATCCGTTCCAAATGAATAAATAAAACATGCCATCCACTAAAAAAGTGTATAGACAAAAGTAATGTAAAGAATAATAAGAAATAAAATCGGACTGAAAATAATATCAATTAGTTCCTTTGAGATCAATATATATATATATATATATATATATATATATATATATATATATTAGGGTCCTTCAACCGTCAGAGAAAAAGTTTCGTTAATGATATAGAAACTGATTCCAAAATCATTAATCATTGTTGGAACCAGCCCTATGAATAATTCTAAACCACTCTTTCTTATGAGATTTGGCAGATACTATATTCTCCACTAAATGATGAGCAATAGCCATTTCCGTATTTGTAGAGGAAATGTTACACATGTTATTTATTTTGCCAAGTCTTATTTTCGAAGGTACATACTAATTAATCCTCGTTTTTAAATTTAATGTGATACGCCCCATATAACCAGCAGCACACTGGCAATTAAATTCATAAACCAAATTACACAATTTTATCAAGGGAAAACTATCCCGACGAAACGACGGCAACGCAGACTTGGAAAAATACAACGCAGAGCAACAGAAGGTAAACAATTAGAAAGCGTTTTATTAATCTGCTGAACTAATCTCTGGCTTTTATCCACAATCCAAGGAACCTTCAAATACACCGGACACTTAGCAGGCCCCATGACTTCAGGAGAATAAAATTCTCTTATTCCTTCTAAGAAACGGTCTAGATAAGACAGTATAAGTAAATTTACACTGTCGAAATAAATCTTGATTTATAACCATCTAAATATGTGTTGAGTTTTTCTCTCAATATTTTATAATTAACTGGATAATATCCATCTAGCTATTTTTATCTAGTTAATAATTTATATTAATTCGATAAACTCTTTTGCATTATCCTTTCTGCCTTTGAAGATCTTCTATTCTTTCCTATATATATATATATATATATATATATAGAGAGAGAGAGAGAGAGAGAGGAAGAGATGCCCAGTCCGTAAATGGTAAGGATAATCCAACAAGATTGTATATGTAGTATAAATGTATGGTTTGGTTTTATAGGGTAACACAAGCACCAGTATCCAAAGAATTAGAAAATCTTTTGCAGGTCAACCTCTTCACGACGGCCTTGGCAATAACAGATCAGACGCCAATGCCTAAGTCCTGGCTCACTTTTCCTCTTTCTCTTTTCCTTCTTATTTTTATTTTTATTTTATTTTTATTTTTATTTTATTTTTATTTTTATTCTCTTCAGTTAAAGAAAATGCTTTTTTTTTTTTTTAATCATTTCACCCCGAGCAAGGCGGAAACGCCACTGATGTGCAGGGGGTTACATAAATGTAAAAAGATTAATTAGAAAAGAGTGAGGAGTACAAGCTAGTTAGAAAGGAACAATAGAATGCTGAGAAAGAAGGTGCGATGACAGATACATAGGTGGAGAGAAAGGGAAGGTTATACAGGGGAGGGGAGAGAGCTAGAGGCCAGTGGTTAGTAGATGAGTATTAACTTTGCATTTAAATTTCTGGAGGTTGTAGCCGTCAGGAAAGCAAGAATAGGGGAGTGAGTTCCACAGGCGGCAAGTGCGAGAGAGGAAGCTGCAGGAGTAGAATTGTCGTCTGCATTTGGCTAACCTGACTGTGAATGAGTGGGACCCAGTTGCCAGTCTGGTTGCACGGGTAAACACCTGTTGAGGAGGCATCAGTGACTTAAGCTCATCCGAGCAGAAGCCATGAAAATATTTATAGAAGAGACAGAGGGAGGCCACATTTCGGCGATGGGAAAGTGGCTGCAGTCGAGTCGCCAGATCAGTACCTATCACATTACAGACTCTCCTTTGGAGCTTGTCAAGAACACTGAGGTGAACGGCAGGGGCACCTGACCATAAATGGCAGCAGTACTCCATGCACGGACGGATGGTTGACTTGTATATATGCAGGATGGATTCAGGTGGAAAAAACATCCTGGATCGACATAGTGACCCAACCTTATTAGCAGTAGATTTTGCGATGGATTCAATATAGTGGTTCCATTTGAGGTCTGAGGACAGGGTAAGTCCGAGGAGGCGTAGTGTATTACTCTCCGGGAGAATCACCTGGTCCATGCTTATGGGAGGCAGAAGAGGTTGCCTGTAATGGTTGACAGACAAGAGCTTGGTCTTAGAGGAATTGAAGTTGACAAGCCACTTCTTGCCCCAGTTCACCACAGAGTGTAGATCCCGCTCAAGGTCAGCAGCGAGTTTGTGTCTGTCCGCCACGACAGGTTTCTTACTGGAGCGAAAGATTTTTGTACCAAATAGAAGGAATATTGTAAGGTCTGATGAAATGAGCTAATTAAGCTCGAGAAATTAATTATAATTTATAACCAATTGAAATGACGTGTTGAGTTTTCATTTATATATATATATATATATATATATATATATATATTTTAATCATGATACTTCAATCCAAGGGAAAAAAGCAGGAAGGTAAATTCCAAAAAACCCGATCCTAATTAATATTAAAAATTTTATTTTAATAAAAAATGATACAGGAAGAGAGCTCCATGTAATAAAATATTACACAGCAAATATATATTAAAAAAGGATTAATTCAATGATGTTGAATGGCCATTTCGATATGAAGATCCCCACGGGGGACAACACATCACCTCGGCAACAGAAAAATCCTTTCAGAAACTGGAGAAAAATTAGTCTACTTTTCCTTTTTAAATAGATTGCAAAGAAATTAAAAAATAAAATAAAATAAAAATAAAAATAAAAATAAAAAGGAAAAAAAAGAAAACGAAAAAGAAAAAGATAAAAAAAAAAAAAATAAAAAAAAAATAAATTGACATCGTCTGGGTTCGCAAAAAAAAGAAAGTGAATGTAACTAAAAATTAACAGACAGCCGTGTTAAATCGACGTAAGTTTAAGCAACACGGAAAAAAGGTGGTAAGAGAGATAAAAGAAGGAAGGGAGGGAAAAAGAAAAGAAACGAAAGAAAAAAAAATTTTAAAAATATTACAGACGCTGGACAAATTCAAAAACCTAATTTCCCAAAAACGTTGAAGTATTAGAAAAAGGCCTTTACTTAAAAAGGCATAATTATTAATAAAAGGGAATAAAAAGATATAGGATTTAAAATAAAATTATTTTTTAAAAAAATTAGGTCATTTGAAATTAAACTAAATAAAGACAACACTAGGTAAAAAAAAAATTCATTACAATTATATATATCTATAGAAGTACACACATACATACATACATATACACACACAATTCTACGATTAAGAATACATATATACATACACATACACACATACATTCAATTTATTACACACTTATATACATATACATGCGCATGCACACACATATATATATATGTGTGTACACACCTATATAAAAAAATTCATATACACACAATATACATGTGTACACATACATGCACACATACACACACACACACACACACACACACACATATATATATATATACATATTCCATATGCACTCACACACATACATATAAAAATATAAAAAAATTAATGAATATTATGAAAAGGAGCATTTAAATAGCTAAAAAAATTTTTTTCTAAAATTACATATAGCCCACATACATAAATACATATATATTTTAATATATATATATATATATATATATATTATATATAGGTTTTTTTTTTTTTTTTTTTTTCCTTCCATCCAACCTCTTCTGCAAATGGGTTAGTCTTAGTAGTGTGTATTTATTTGGTTAGTAATGATCTGCCTTTGCCCTGACGAGCCGTTGTGCGAAACCGCGGTCGGTCTTGGCGATCTTGCTATTTTGTTAGTATATATATATATATATATATCCGAGTGAGTAAAGAACGAAGAAAAAAATAAATTTTTTTCACCGTCCAAAACATTAATTTAAAACAGTGCTCGATATATGATGTATAGAGCTGTGAATACGGTCAAAACGGAAGACACATTCCCTTCATTATCAATAACCACAACCAACCTTACAACAACAACAACGAACCAAATATAAACAGCGGATGAATCCAGTTCTTGCTTATTCTTCCTGACGAAACGTTCGACAGCCAACGTTGAAACAAACATATGATTGTCGAGGACATATATAGAAAAAATTATGTACATGTTCAAAACATAATTTATAATATATATATATATATATATATACCTTAGCCTATCTATCTATCTATCTATCTATCTATCTATCTATCTATCTATCTCGACAGATATGCATGTTCATTCATTTTGGTCTCTATTTCAGTTCAATTTCTTTTCTGTTTTTTTCCCCACAAATGTTTAAGTATGTATATTCAGTGCTTCTTATCTCTCTCTCTCTCTCTCTCTCTCTCTCTCTCTCGCTACTTTCACTCTCTTTCGCTTTCTCTCTCTTGCTACTTTCTCTCTCTTTCGCTCTCTCTCTCTCTTGCTACATTCTCTCTCTTTCGATCTCTCTTTCTCTTGCTACTTTCTCTCTCTTTCGCTCTCTCTTTCTCTCTTGCTACTTTCACTCTCTTTCGCTTTCACTCTCTTGCTACTTTCTCTCTCTTTCGCTCTCTCTTGTTACTTTCTCTCTCTTTCGCTCTCCCCCTCTCTCTTGCTACTTTCTCTCTCTTTCGCTCTCCCCTCTCTCTCTCTTGCTACTTTCTCTCTCTTTCCTTTCCCCCTCTCTCTCTTGCTACTTTCTCTCTCTTTCTCTCTCTTTCTCTTCCTCTCTCTCTCTCTCATCATTCTCTCCCTTGCATTTTTAGATAAAAAAGTTTTTTATGGTTTTCCTTTATTTCTCCACCATATAGATCTTTTTAATGACTGAGGGTTTTTGACTTTCAGCAAAGTAAATTGTTGTTTAAAACTCAACTTCCCATTTCTGTTCCTCACTCATTTTTATTTCCCTGTGTCAGATACATTTTTTTCTCGAACTATTCGAGTTTCCCAATATAACCAGACCCCAAATCGACATTAAATACTTACATCTTTACTCGCAGTAATTTTCATTCTGTTTTACCCGCTTCGAGTTCAATACGCCATTCTATCTGTTCGGCATTTATTGGCAGACATTCTTTCTCTTCAACTTCCATATTAGGAGAGACACGAAAGTCCATAAAAATTCACTGGACTGGTCCAGAGCCACATTTGACAAGACACTTTCATCAAGTCGAGCGGAATTGCGACGAAGCTTTCAATCAAGTGTGGATTTGATACGTAAATGGAAAGACCTAGTCATGTGAGTGCCGCCCACTCCCCTTAGGGAAACTTGCGGAATTTGGCCCCATTACGCCAAAAGAGGTGCCCATTAAGTAATCTATATTCAGAGTTGAATAGCCGAAGTGCTGTCACTTCGGATGTGTATCCAATCATTTTATAGTCGAACCGGAGGGAAAACAAAACAAAAAAAGAAAAAAAAAGAAAAGAAGTATTGCTTACTTTCCCCGAATAGACACCCCACATTATATACATACACTTAGCAAGATGGTAACAATATTAAAACTTTCTTCATAACAACCTAACTCAATATGTTCATATCTCTCTGCATCAGGCAGTTGTAGGTCTGTTAATAGTTTTTCTTTTGCGTTATCTATCAAGCTATCTATCTCATTCTGTTCATATCTATCTATCCATCTATCTATTAAGAAAAGGGTTTTTTTATTAATGCAGAATTTTAGTACTTTACTTAAATATAATTTGTTTTATAGTGGATACTTGTATTTTAGTAGACGCACCTTTTATTTCTTCATAATTACTCAAATATGAGTATCCATTAAATTTATTTTTAAATAAAAAATGAAGAAAAAAAAGATATTCAATTTAAAAACTACCGCATTCATTTTAAAGAATTAACTTACAATTCACTAATTTTAGTTTAATTATGCAATTATTATGTTATTACCGCATAGTTTGATAGTATATGTGTACCTCTCTTGGTGTTCATCTGAATTCCTCTTTTCTTTGGTAAATGCGGAATTAATATAGACGATGAATTTGATGTCATTTTATATCGATAACAAAAAATATTGCAATGTTTTAAATTGAATGGCTTACAGTTTAATTTCAGCCCAGTAATATTAAATTTGAATGCCTTCGCTTTTAAATTGAATGGCAAAGAATCACACGATTGTGAATCAAGACATTTGAGAAAAACTAAAAATCCTTCTGTATATATATATACATATGAAATGAGAAATCCTAATAGTAAACCTGGTATTGTACCCTCCTGGAGATCCAAGGAAAATTGTCTGGTGGAAGGTAAATGTAGATCTGCTAATGTGGTCTAACAAGCTACGATTTCCACCAAAGAGAACAAAGAAAATTATAATGTATGTTTTCGAAGTTTGGTTGAAGTTTGAAAAAAATATTGTATTCTCATAGGCACACTTTTACAAACTCGAAACTAAAATATCAGAGAGCCGTTTTTCGAAAATAAAAGGAACTGAAGATAGAAAACCAAAAACAGATACATTGGAAATTAATATGCTCAGCATGTAATCTCAATAGTTTGAGTAATAAATGTCGTCTGTGCCTAGTAAAAAAAAAAAAAAAAATGTTAAAATAGCATAATCAAAATTTACTTCTTAATCAAAGTAGCGAGCTAATTAGCAAGTGTTATCATAAAAGTAAATTTAAACTCCCTCAATAAGGTAGTAACCTATTCTCTCCCTTCCCATTTAACGTTACAATAATTTGTATCTTTAATTTATTGATATCGGTTGGAATTTAATTTTATACGCATGATAATCTTTAAGTTCTTTTCCCACTAGCTACCCTTGACCCTTCCCTTCCACTCTTAACTTAGCTAGTGTTACTATTCTTCCCCGTCTTTGCCTTTTTCTCTTCTAAACTTAGGGTAGATAACGGCGGTTCTTGGAACCTGTAGAAATAGCTATTCTCCATATATGAAATTATCAATTTCAAATATGTTTTTAGCGGTACGAAAATGTATTATGGCGTTAAAGGCAAAAAAATGCCATGATAAATTGAAGCATAATTAAAATGTATCATGGCCTTTAGTAAATTTTCTTACTTTTAACGCCAAGGAAGTAAAGACGAACTCGTCTGAATTGCCCTAAATTTTCTTCGTTCTTTCATTGAGGAAACTGCAATATAGGTAATTATGAAATATTATAATTTCATTTGATGCACATGTTATTGTGCAGTATTAACAAAAGAACCATTCTGTTTTATTTACAGTTTATTCATTTGGCAATAAATACTAGAAAATAGCATGAAATACATAATCATTTAAAACACTGGGGTGGCCTAATAATTATGGCCGGTAGTGTATATATATTGTTTGCAGTCAGCTATATTATGGAAGAAGGGTTCTCAATTACGGTTATAGAGCAAATGTATATATAAACTGGGTGAAAAAATCAGCATTGCATATTGAGTTTTTGGGACTAAGGCATTCCTTAAATTATTTTAAAGGTGCTGCAAATTCAAACGTCTATCAAATACCATGGTCTCGTTAAGTCACTCAGAAATCTCCCGCACTAAGTCTCCACACATCAATTCTTCAGGCATTAACTCTTATGTTTTCATAAAAAAGTGATAGGCATGCGACAATTTCCTTTTTCTTCACCATTCGCTTTTCCACATATTTTCTAAATTTGGCGCCATTCACATTCGCGCCAACACCATTGTCATAACTCATCTAGCCGGAAAACCATTACTAGCATCGATACCCAACTCTGCGAAGTCGAACGTCGGAAGTTCCTAGTTCATTCTTCAATGCAGATACATACATAAACAGAATACTGTGATTAGTTGTCTGCCACAAAAGACCAAAGACGAATTAGGTGGAATAAGAATGTATAGCGGCAAAGATGTAGGTGGAATGAACCTAATTGTTAGGCTTAAAAGCGTCTCTGAAGATTTGCAATAACTCAGAGATGACTGACAGAAAAGACGACATCATTACTACCACTAAGTTAGGACGACATATATTGCGAATATTTAATCTGGAGGCCAAAATATAACCATTAGTTTTGTAATCTGTATTAGTAACAACAAAATGAAATTCTGTATGATGATTTTAAAAGCAAGCAAGGCGACTACACCTTTTACTCTGACGCAACACAATCACCCTAAGACAATTTAAAATACTTCATTCTATAGTAGATGAAGCTGAGAAAAATATCTTACATGTCTACCGGAGACAGTCTTCTTGGTGTGTTTTTATGGGAATTTTAATGATTCTACCCCAAGCAAGTTGAGGTCCTGGGTATGACGGTAAACTGCATCTAGCAGCAAGGCCTCATATTGGGGGGTTGTGAGGAGCATGGAACCACCTCTTAATTGCTGTTCTTCCCAGGTTCAACCTAATCCAGACTGGTAGCGCCTGTTAGGGTCCCAGCTATGGGAAAATAGTTAACTCCCGAACTGGGGTTAAAATACTATGAAAGTATAAAAATTGACGTTTATAGAAATATATACATAAAATAGGCTTTTATAGAAAAATATACATATTTGAAGGAAAAATATTACCAACAATACATGTTTGAAGAAGAAAAATTATTGCTATAATACATTTTTAAGGAAAAAAACTGACATAATACATATTTGAAGAAGAAAAAAAGTACCAGCAATACATTTTTGAAAGAAGACATTTTCAGTTTTCTAAAATAAAAAAAAATTGTTTTGTAAATTCATCAAAATGTGATTATATCAACCTTCTCACTATAACTGAACATTAAAGAATAACTTAAAACCCTGCCTTTTGGCATAAAATAACCCACAAAGGTTGGTATGTTATTAAACAAAGCTCAAACTCAAATGCAAGCAAGTTGAGCTCGCCACTAGTGTGTAGGTGGTTACACAGAGAGAAAGGAATGGGTACAGTGGACAGAAAGGAAAAGATGAGCGGCATTCGAGGATATAATATGCTAATTGACGTTGCATTTAGATTTCTGCAGATTGTAGTATTCAGGGAAGCAAGTAAACGGAAGTTAATTCTACCGGCAGAAAGTGCGAGAAAAGAAACTACTGAGGTTGAAGAAGCGGTGACATTGAATTATTTCACCGGTAAAATAATGGGACTTAAAGCCACTAAAAATTCATATGGTTGGAGCACCAGGGAAAATTTTTATCAGATCAGTTGCCATGAAAGTATTTATAAAAAAAAGACAGAGGGAAGCCACTTCACGGTGAGAAAAGCTACTGAAGGCGAAATGCCAAGTCACAATATTTTACATTGCAGATCGTTCTTTGAATTTCATCAAGAACGTCTAGATGAATAGCAGAAGCATCCGACCAGATATGGCAACGGTATTCAATGCACGAAAGAATGGAAGTATATTTATAAATGTTCAAAATGGATTCTAACAGGAAATATTTTCTGGCCCTGCACAGTGACACAACAACCTTCCTAGCAGTAGTCGTATCTATAGCTTCTATGTAGTCGTTCCACCTCAGGTCGGTTGAAAAAGTGAGGCCAGGAGGCGCAGTGTGTCGCTCATCACGCGACTAGCATTATCCATGCTGATGGTGGACAAAAGTGTTTGTCTATCTAAACTTATTTATAAATGGAACTGTGTCTGTGTGTGTGTGTCTGTGTGTGTGTGTGTATGTCCGTTACCTATAGTCTACGAAACGGCTGAACCGATTTTCTTGAAAATTCACACATTGTACTATAAGCATCGGCGAGTGTTCTTAGCTGGGTTTTGTGTCGAGGTACCCCGCAGAAATATCGAAAATCGATAATCGAAAAAATCAGGTTATAGAAAGAGTGGTCTGATTTTAATCAAACTTGATACACTCGTAGACAAAGACATAAGAAATGATATTCAGAAGTTTCAAGGTTGCAGTTCTTACAATAGTGCAGAAAATCGATAATATATAGATATAAAAAGCAAGATGTTTGTGTGTGTGTCTGTTTATCTGTCTGTATGTCCTTTATACAAATCCACAAATTTTGTCTGATTCTCACCAAACTTCACACAAATATTCTTTAGGCTGAGTCTGAGCTCCAGAACCATGGATTAGTTTTAAAGCTTTCATTACAGCCGAGCAACGCCGGGCTATATTGCTAGTGATAGTTAAACGAGAGAAATTTTGTTTTGGATGGACTAAAATTCAGAAAACCTTTTCCTGTCTCAGTTAAACACCGATTGGAGGCAACACTTTGTATTTTGTCAGCCTTGTTAGATTCCCGACTGAGACTGGAGTAAATGGTTGAGATAATATCGTAAATTCTTTTCTCACAACCTTAAAATTTGCATAAAAAAAGGAAAATTGTTACAACAAAATATGCAAAAAAACTTATTATCTGATTACTCTACTAAGATAAGACAAGATTTTTACTAGTAGAACTATCTACCGTATTTTACCGTAGATAATGTAGTGGTTTAGATGACAGGCTTAACAGCGGACGTTCCTGGTTCGATAGCAGGACTATGCTGTTTTAAATGTGCGTTATGGTGCAGTGGATATCGACTCGGAACGAGAAATCGGGGAGCCGAGTTCGAATTCCAGTTGAATTACTTGCATTCACTTACGCGCAAATACCCTTGAAAAAGTTATGAGTTAAATAATAAGACAGACTGGTTTCTGTAGTCTTGACTGGCAACCAGGCTACCGCAGAAAGCAATGGCAACCTACTGCGGCATAATCAGTCAGTCGTGTCTCTTTCAAAACATGATCACCCAAAGTGTGTATCACGTATGGCACTTAACTGACTGACCGTATTAGAAAGAAGGTATAACGTCCTGGCCGAAGCCTATGTTTGCATTAGCAGTCCTACCAATCTTAACATCGTAAGACATGCAGATGACACAGTATTGATAACAGACACTTTCTCACCCTGTGACTCTCTGAGTCTTAATGGCATTTGTGCCTTGCTTGGGCTGAAATGATAAAAAATTACTATCATTAGTTATTTCCTCTAAATTTCCTACGTGTAGTTTTTGAATGTCATACGATCCCGAGAATAGCCAGTAACAACATTATTTTTGAATTTATAAATAGAAATATTATTGATACCGACCATAGCGTCAGTCAAGACCGTTACATTTTAGTCTGTTATATAATCGCTGCTTTGTTTGAGTGATTTTCGTAGGCCGTCAAATAGCATAAGAGAAATATGTCATAATAAAAATCTCTGAGGTATTAATATTTTGGCAATCTATTCGGAGTATAGATGTCGTAGTGCCAGCGTAAGTTCAATGAAATGGTCAAGAATTCAAGACCGGTTAAGAAATTTGATAGATACAGTTGCGATGTGGGAGATGCCAATGAAATCCAAGACAAAATACAAGTTTGTTACTGAAATAATATTTAGAAATTCTATCTCTGTACAAGTCTAGAGAAGGATTCTGAAAATTCCATGAATCAGCAAAATAGAAAGTCTTAAAGAAAATAACCACACTGATATTATGAAGTTTTACAGGTTATTTAATATTTAAATGATTTGGGCTATACTTATAATTGTCGACTGGAATGAGGAAAGGGGGTCTGGAGAATTTAATACTCACAGGTCAGATAAAAAATGGAGAGACAGGTGGGGAAAGCAGCGCAAGACGTACTTGTTAGGCCTGAGGAAATGGATAGCTTAGAAAAGATACCAAGAGAAAAAATATTGAGAGCAACGAGAGAGAGAGAGAGAGAGAGAGCCAAATGGAAGTCCATGATCGCCTAAGTCGCCTAAGTCCTGAAGAGACACGGCACATAAAGAAGAAGGAGGAGGAGAATAATTGACGAACAAAAACTCCTACTTATTAACTCACCGCTAGAGGCAGAAAGGCTTCACTTACAAAATCGGTGTCGATATTTATTACACCACCGCACGCCTACATTCATATTTCGAAGCGATTACTCAACTTGGTACTGATCATTCACAATGTTACTTAACATCAGCAATGGTACGAAAACTGGTCTTTCAAAGTCTCAGAATCAGGAAAAGGACTGGAAACATATTGAGAAGGAGAGAGCATATATATACTATTAAATATATTAATTAAATAAATTAATGTCTGTTATGTTTAATCACGAGCCGTTCTAAACATCGTATTTGGCTTTAATTTCAAGTGAAAATGAAGACAAAAATTCTCCAACATTTTTTATTATTTTATTTTTATTAAGTTGGTTCTAAGCTTTCGATTCACATGAGCCATCTTCAGAGAGGTTACAAGGACGTTAACATAAATAGTAGGTAAAATCAGACAGATATTGGAGGCCATCTACATTAAATCCAAACAACCCAGACTTAATAAAATCGCGTTTAATTCTGGTCATAGCACATTACATTGCATTTAAATATATGGTTCTGTTATCATTTCGAGCTCTCACGTGGTGTGACGTCATAGAACCACATTACAAATTTACGAACTGCGTTTGCTTTAGTTGGTAACTGTTATCGTTGCCTAGCAATGTTTTATGCTAACACAAGATAAAATCGTCGCTGATAGTGGATGTTTTTATGTTAACGTCCTTGTAACCTCTCTGAAGATGGCTCATGTGAGCTGAAAGCTTAGAACCAACTTAATAAAAGAGTATCCAAATGTTGGAGAAATATTGTCCACCTGAAATTAAAGCCAAAATACGATGTTTAGAACGGCTCATGATTATACATAATAGACATTCATTGCCTTTTATATATAACAGTATATGTTTAGAAAATTATCTGCTGCCTCGATACACTATATATATATATATATATATATATATATATATATATATAATATTTATAAATAAATACATAGATGAATACATACATAATTTTTTCCTACATTTAAAAATGATATATTGCTTTATTACACGTGACAGGAATCTGACCAATGAAATCAAACCTCAATTAACATACTGTCTCCTTGGACTTTTTAAATCATTCAACTTTAAAAAATGCCTGAATAAATTTATTACAGTGAAACATGTTAGATTACATACATTTTTCGGCCTGTTCTTTACTTATTCTATTCATAGATAGATAGATAGATAGATAGATAGATATGAGCAGACTTAGATAGATAGATAGATAGATAGATAGATAGATAGATAGATAGATACTAGGAAACGCAATTTTTCGATTTGATATTTGTTTACATTTACTCATTTGCATAAATAGAAGAGCGTATTTCGTATAGCAAATGAGTTAAGGAAATCTATGTATGCAATCAAATTAATTAAGCGTTGTTACCATTAACGATTCTTTAATTCACAAAGCCCTTTTCTGAAACTAAATTCTATATTTATACGCTTACGTGAACTTTCTTATCTTTCCAGCCGTTGAGTTAAATTATGACATTACAGAATTACCGCCATTGCAGTATTTAAGGCGCCGATTCGGAAATATTCAATTCTGGTCTTCCTTAATGTAAGTTTAGGCCTGTGCACTTACACGCATGCGTAATGCTCGTTCGTGTCTGTCGAGCAAGTGAAATCTCTAATGATATTGTATTCTTTCATTTGCACCTGCCAGGTAGATAAAATGAACGACTTCATTAAAATTGATCGTGAATACCGGGATGGAAACGAGTAGGTCATCTAGGTTTACTCGCATGATAAACATAAATTCCTGTTTATAGTCACGAAGCGACACGCAACTTTGAAACCAGGTGGCATCCTCTGAATAAACGACGCCTAAAGAGACAAACAGTGGCTTGCAAGAAGAGTAAGCTGAAAACGAACACCATGAAAGGAGCGGAGATTTGAAGATCATTAGTAGAGGGTTCGATTCTCATTCACTTCTTTCTATAAATGCCTAGTGGCAGATAACGTTAAACCTATAAAAAAAATATACAAAGAAATAAACAATCCTCGACAAGGGCTTTACAAAGTCAAATATTTTATTATTATTGTGCATTTGTTTTCTTTAAATTTGAAAGAGGTTACATTGTTTGTAAAACATCTTCGCAGGACAATACAATACAAGCAAAGAACAAACATTATTGTCTGGAAATTTCCAAGATCTCCAAGCGCTTAAATATAAGGTCTCTGATTGGCTAATATACGCGAATGTAGAAATACAACTTGAGGCCAATGTTGTGTTCAAAAATGTGTTGAACTAATATAACTTAAATCTATTGCGTTTTCTCACAATTATGTAAAGGTGTTCCACACACGCATACACGTAGACAGGCGCACACACAGAAACACACAGACACACACAGACACTCCCCCACGTATATATAATAACTATAATAATTATAACAATATTAATAGTAACAGAAATAATTCTGCTAATACTAGTAATAGTTATACTATATTTAAGTTCGTCTTGAACAACCCATCGAAGACGAACTCGGAGGGAAAAGGAGGGGAAGTAAAAAAAGAAACAAACGAAGTACATGAACAAAAGTCAAATCCTCGTAGGAAAGAAAAAAAAACCAAGACGAAAACCCTAACACTAAAGCGCTCAATACGAAAGTAGAACAACAAAGACAGAAAAAGACAGAGCCAACAAACCTACCTAGGTTTCACTCTTCGGCTCGTCAGGGTAAATTGGCCGAAGGATGAAACCTAGGTAGGTTTGTTGGCTCTCACTTAGGTTTATAGGTTTATATATATATATATATATATATATATATATTTGAAACCAGGTGGCATCCTCTGAATAAACGACGCCTAAAGAGACAAACAGTGGCTTGCAAGAAGACTATATATATATATATATATATATATATATATATATTCAGAAATTATAACATGAACATGTTATAATATCACTACAAAGTAGCTATTTTGTTTCGACACTTCTTGTGTCTTATCAAGTGATAAGGTTTATTTCAAGTTGAAGGGTTTTAAAAGGTTAAAAACAAGCAAGACCCCTTTAATCAGGGAGGCATTATTGTGTGTACAATGTGGACCAATCAGAGTAAAGCAACTTCTAATTTGGAGAATATGTGAGTAGACTTAAAAATAATTTTGGTGGGCGTTAGTATTAGTATTTGATTAAATTGAGATCAGCATTAATAATTGACAATTAGATTTATTTTATTATTATTACGAAATTTAAAAAGACAATTTTGAGTTTAACAATTTATTAGATTTAGAAAGTTATTCGTATATTAAGGAAGAGAATGAACACACACATAAATAAACCTACAAACATCCACACATGAAAAAATAGACGAGTATATATATAAATACACTGGCAAACAGGCACTTCTACAGATTAAAATACACCCGCATATATATATATATATGCACAAATTTCAAAATTTTGTTTTTATCGACTTCTCAATTTATATGTTAAATTTTAAAGCTCTAGTTGGACACACACTGAACCGCCACAATATTAGACACAGTAAGAACGAATTCGTAACATGACTAGCCTTGAATAAATGAGGTCATTCCAGAATCAATCGTGTTTCAGTGCATGAACTTACGCAAATACACAAGCAAATACACAAGCTAAATACACAAGCTAAATATGTATAAGTGTACATTGTTTAACTTTTTTTTTGATAAAGAGTAACTTAGAGCCTAGACATATCTACAATATAAATAGTATCTTTAAGTCTAGAGCTATCTACAAGCTACGTAGTATCTTAAATTTAAGACATATGTACAATTAGTAACTTACAGCCTAGACATATCTACAATATAAGTAGTATCTTTAAGTCTAGACATATCTATAAGATAAGTAGTATCTTAAATTTAAGACATATGTACAATTAGTAACTTAGAGCCTAGACATATCTACAATATAAATAGTATCTTTAAGTCTAGAGCTATCTACAAGCTACGTAGTATCTTAAATTTAAGACATATGTACAATTAGTAACTTAGAGCCTAGACATATCTACAATATAAGTAGTATCTTTAAGTCTAAACATATCTACAAGCTAAGTAGTATCTTAAATTTAAGACATATGTACAAGTAGTATCTTAGAGCCTAGACATATCTACAAGATAATTGTATCTTAAAGCCAGGACGTATCTACAAGTAATATCTTAAAGCCTAGACATAGCTATACAATAAATAGTATCATAAAGCCTAGACGTATCTACAAGATAAATAGTAACGTTAAGCCTAGACATATCTGTAAGATAAGTAATATAGCCGCTAGCTAAGCGTTATTACTTCAGTAAGAAAACTTTGTTTAAAAAATGCATTATTAAGAATAAACCTTTGCAATTTTTTTCCTGAAACATTTCTGTGCGTTTTATTTTCTTAACTGATTTCTTTTCGTATTTTTCAGGTCCAAATGTAAATGTTCGATTTTACTGTCAAATTTTGATCGATTACATTTCTTTTGTTGTAGGCTCTTAGACATTATCATTTTCTGTGAGAGGGAGAAATAGAAAGAGAGAGAGAGAGAGGGGAGGGGGAGAAATATGAATACTATTTTAAAAAATATGAAAATGCTAATATACGTATGTAATATGTATATTATACACACACATGCTCTCACACATATATTTCCATTTTTTTTTCAACTTATCAGATATTTTCTTCATTAAAAAGTTACTGGTAAAAAAAAGAAAATTTGTTATTGTAATTCTAATATTTACCCTTAGGCAGTGACGACGCATGACAAGTTTTGCTGAAAATTCACGCGAGTGGGCTGTGATAATTAGAACGATATATCTTTGAAAACATTCACCTTGGTAATATAATTTCTGTTTTAATATATTTTAGACACACACACACACACACACACACACACACACACACACACACATATATATATATATATATATATATATATATATTATTTACATTGTTCAGATTGTTGACCTCATCTTTAATGCCATATCCCCGACGTTTCTGCCGTTTTACACTCCGATCTTCTTCAGATGACTGAAATTTCAAACTGAACTCTTTATTTCGATCACTGAATTTCAACGGCCTTAAGCGTACAATAGCCAAAACGCCAAAACGACAACAGTCAAATATGGCTAATAAAGAAGTGAGGGTACAACCAAAAGTCGAAATGGCAATGATAGGATCCAATGTAAATAACTACCTCATCTCAGAAGTATAATAGACAAAGCGTACAATAGCCAAAACGTCGTAAATATGGCAATAAAGATGAGGACAACAGTCCGAACAATGTAGATAATGTAAATACTACCTCATCTCAGAAGTATAATAGACAAAGCGTACAATAGCCAAAACGTCGTAAATATGGCAATAAAGATGAGGACAACAGTCCGAACAATGTAGATAATGTAAATACTACCTCATCTCAGAAGTATAATAGACAAAGCGTACAATAGCCAAAACGTCGTAAATATGGCAATAAAGATGAGGACAACAGTCCGAACAATGTAGATAATGTAAATACTACCCCATCTCAGAAGTATGTATGTATATACATATATATATAGTCATCGGCAGACAGTCATGTTTCACTGTATCACAGCTTATTAGTACAGCTGTACATCTGATTGCTTCCAGCCAGGGGTGCAACCCGTCCGATTTGACATTAGTCGGAGATTCTACCTCTAAGCAATCGGTGCATGGTAGAGGAAGATTTTAGCCTGTTATATACACAATGTTAACAAACGCCAGTGGCTAAGAGTGTATATTCTAATGGATAATGATGCATAGATAACGGTGAGTATATTAACCTACGATTAATATACAAATAGTATCTTTCTTTATATTCTCTTTTCTTACAAAATCATTATTTAAAATCAATCTGCTATTTAAACCAAGAAAAGAAAAAAATGAGTAGAAATTATTTAAAATCTAATTTCTCTAACGATACATTTGAAATAAAATTCAGATGCTTAACGAGGTGTTTGGCTCCTTAACCTAGAATTTTTTTGGTGAAGAAAAACAAATGTTTATCTGATGATGGTCGATCATCAGCGAAGCATACCAAAGTCAACACGTTTTTTA
Organism: Ascarosepion bandense; assembly: GCA_037127315.1. NCBI lineage: Eukaryota > Metazoa > Mollusca > Cephalopoda > Sepiida > Sepiidae > Ascarosepion > Ascarosepion bandense. The sequence goes on along the minus strand of JBBBDQ010001051.1, from coordinate 282,738 downwards.
TCGAAAGACATTTTGAGTGAAGATCACAGATAAAGTTGTTTTATTATTTTCCTTGTGATTTTTTCTTGCTTTCTTGAATATTATTCTCTACATTTTTATGAAAAGTGTCCATGTATAAATATTTGAACTCTTTCAATCATTATTAATCATTTTTAAGAACTTGTATTATAAACTTTACTGGACAACAATTTTTTTATTTCCTCTTTATTAATTGTAGATATTTATCACATTTTATGAACAAGTCCCTAAAAAGTGAATCTGTTATTATTTCATGCCTATATTAGGCACTGGTTGCATATATACTATTTAGGGCATTTTTTATTTCTTTATTTTATTTTTAATCGTGTGGCCCCAAGCAAGGCATTTTACTGCCACTGTTAAGCAGGGGGTTACATACGATGTAAGTTATGAGAAAGAGTGACAGGTTACAGGGGATGTCAGGAAGAGGGCAAGAGAAAGATGAGAATACTGATGATAGTGGAGTGGACAAAAAATAGAGCTTAAGAGAAAGATGAATTAGGCCATAAAGTGAGGGATCAGTTTCTACATTGATTGTAATGTAGAATTGATCCCCCACTTTATAACCACATTATAATAGTATCATCATTTTTTAATATTCATATCGCCCCAAGCAAGGCATTTTACTGCCACTGTTTTGCCGTGGGATACTTAGGAGGAAATTTATGAGAAAGAGTGAAAGGTTATAGGGGGTGTCAGGAAGTGAGTAAGAGAAAGATGAGAATACTGATGAGAGTGGAGGGGACGAAGAAAGGAGCATGAGAGAGAGAGAGAGAGCGAGAGAGAAGATACATATTAGTGAGATAGGAGATGACTATTGACTATTGACTTTACATTTGAATTCCTGAAGATTGTAGCTGTTGGGAAAGCAAGTAAACGGAAGGGAATTCCACAGGTCGTAAGTGCGAGAGAAAAAACTGATAGAGTTGAATTTGCGTTTACAATTTATTGGTTTCACAATAAAAGGGTGGGACCTAGTTGCTGATCTTGTGGCTCGAGTAAATTCAAGTATAGTGGGTACCAGAGAGCTAAGTTCATCTGAGCAGAAGTCGTAAAAGTATTTGTAGAAGTGACACAGGAAAGCCACACTGCGCCGGTGAGAAAGTGATTGTATCTGAGATATCAAGTCGGATTTTCATTTAAAAATGAAAAAAAAAACTGTATATTGTATCGGTCTTCTCTTGAGCAAGAGGTATGTGGTGCATTGGATATCAGTTCGGAATGAGAAATGGAAGGGCCCAGTTCAAATTCGTCGCGTTCACTTAGGCGCAAATACCTTTGGAAAAGATATGGATTCCATCTCTTCTCTTTCTAGTTTTAGTTAAATAGCAGAAAAAGATTGAATTCTATAGTTTTGGTTTGCAACCAGCTTACCGCAAAAAGAAATGACAACCTACTACTGGAAAATCTTCTGAAAATCGTGTATTGCTTATGACACTTAATTGACAAACTAACAACAATGGCTTCCGAATGTGTGGACAATGGTTGGCGGTGTAACGTGATGCCTATTGAGGTTGGGTGTCGTGGGTTTCTGGGACATTCAGTTATTTCTTTCCTTTCTAAAATAGGCATCACTGGCCGTCGTTTAAAAAGCGCTTCGCACCGCATTCGAACAACGGTACAGAACGCGTCAAGTTGGATTTAGTCGAGATAAAAAACAACAAGCAAATAAAATTCACGTAACATCACGATCTAATATGCGCAAGTGAGATATCTGTGTGGTTATCTATAACGTTTTTTAATAACGGCAAACGCGTTTAGGAAATTTCATTGCCGATACAAACTGCAAATAGGAACGATCGTTTTATGTACTTCTTTCTGAGAATATACAAGAGGGACAATCAACAAGTTTATCTTCATACCCTGCCTGGTGACAAACGCTGCTGGTGGCGCCAGGGGTGGCGGTCCCGCCATAGCCACCGAAACCGTGTCATCACCCTTGGTCGGCGGCTGATGAAGACAGGGTATCGCACGTGCTAACACATGTTGTATGTTACAAATTCATTAGTTGAATGCTTTATATCAAATTTGACTATTTCTAATGGACTTGGTTTATTTAGTTATAACTGCTTGTTTATTTAGTATAAAAAGGAATGTTCAGGAGGGTGAAATTTGTGAACAAAATATTGGTAAGAATTGTTATATTTACTTTCATACAATAATCCTTTGGAAGGCATTAAACATCTTTTTCACTTCACCTATGATTTTGGCTTGACAGAGTTTTAAAATCATTCAGTGTGCCAATAGCATACGTATTTTTATACAAGTCAAGGTCAATATATCTGTTCTATATATATATATATATATATATAGTAATATATTTGTATAGTAATATATACAATATTATGTAAACCACATTAATAGAAATAAACTTAAAAAAACTCTTTTTAAATGTTTTATTATTAATGAGGGCTTTGCACTTGTATGGTCTTAGCCAGTTGTCCAATATCAGCAACATTGTTAGTTTGAGTTTTACACAATTTTCTAAATGTTCAGGTGTTAGGCAAATTCGTTGTTGACTTAACACTGCTTTCATGCGAGAGAAAATTTTCTCACAAGAACAAATTAAACGAAAAGCCGAAAGAAGAGCAAAAGCAATTTTCTTCAGACAGAGGAAAATTCTCGGGTGGGATGTCCAACAGTTGAGAATAGAAGCAAACTTTTATAAATTTTTGTCTTCCAGAGACTTTCTTACTTCAACAGATTGTGCAATTGGAAAATGCTTGAAGCGTGCTGTAGGTTGCCGACCCTCGGGGCTAAGCACACATTGTTTTTATTTTAGGTTTGGTTTCGTGGGTGTTGATGAAACAAAATGGGCTTTTTTGGAAAGGATCAGCCATGAGGAGAATGAGAAATCTCCATGATTTTTGTCAGGGTATCATCAACTCGAAACAGCTTTGATGACGTATTTAGGGTAAAAGATCAAAATGAACTGATGTTTAGTGTGCTAAAAATCTCTCCTTTTTTGGGATGGCGGTGATTCGATAAGACAAATTGATGAAGAATTAGGAAGGTCACTAAAGTCTATCCTCTCATCTCTGAAAGATCCTGAAGCCCACAGAAGAAGAAACTCTGAAATCAACCATGGATCACAGAAGCTAGGTTCAGGAGGACTATTAGAACGATCGCTGAAGTAAAGTCAGAAAAATTTCGTGGATGATGATAGGTTATCTACTTTAAATAAGCGTGAAAAGCCAAAGGAGGAAGTAAAGACTTAATCTGACATAATTTGTATAATGAAAGAAAACTGACCATTGCTAAAGATCACGAAATCTAGCATTAAGGATGCAAGCCCGTATTATTCTCTGATGAAAAGGAATTCAATCTTTATGAATATCAATATTCATCTTGAATCCTTATCTACCAAAGCAAGTTGTAGAGAAAATGTCTGCTTCAGTAATAACAGACTTGCATTTGGGATGGATGATGGCAGCTCACGTTAATCTTCTTTACCAAGTGCTTCTGAAAAATTAAGTTAAATGGTATATGTGGTAAAGACAGGATTTCAGAAACGCGTGAGTAATCAGGAGATTTTCTGAAAAGCAGGGGATTAGAGTTTAGAACGAACTGACTAATTCTTCAGCGATTCTTGAGGGCACAAGTTTACCCATATGGAAGACAGTATGACTCGGTAAATGAGCGAAGAAAATCCATTTTTAAATATTGGAATAACAGTTTGAGTTTTCCTTAACGGCATATCAACACGTCTGTGGGTTATCTAATGCCAAAAAAGTGGGGTTTTAAGGTATGTTTTATCCAGATTTTCATGAAAAAATTTATTTTACTTTTCATTTTTATTTTAGAAACTGGACATATCTTTTAGTTTTCTATTTAAAAATGTATTGCTGGTAATAATGATGTGTTATGGCAATTCTTTTCTAAAAAATGTATTGGTAATATTTTTCTTTCAAAAACTGTATATTTTTCTATAAAAGTCTATTTTTACATATATATTTCTATAAAGAGTCTATTGTAATACTTTCATAGTGTTTTAACCTCCGTTTGGGAGTTAACTATTTGCCCATAGCTGGGACCCTAACAGGTGCTACCACTCCAGGTCAGGATGGAGCTAGGAACAACATCAATTAAGAGGTGGTTCCATGCTCCTCACATCCTCCCAACCTTGCTGCCGGATACACTTTACCGTCATACCCAGGACCTGGAATAACAGGGTATCTGAGTTCTTCGTAAGTGGCATGAAGAACAGGATTTTTGAAGAGTTCACCGATAAAGGAAATACCACCCGTTATTATGATAATGGTGGAAGCTTACTAACTTCATAAAATATTTCAGGTGTTACGAGGGTGCATTTCTCAAATATTAATAAATCTACAAAAAGATTAAAATTAGGCACCTCCAGTGACCTTTTCGACTGCTTCGATACTTAAATTTAAATTTTAAAAATAAATAAGTAATCTTCAAACTTTAAAATTAGCTTTAATTGAAAGTCAGGAGATTAAATTTTAATTCCCGAAAAAAACATTCACTGGTATTTTTTAAACCGAAATTATATTGATTTTAATCTAATTTTTATTGAAATCGGACAAATTCAAGTCAAATTTCCCACCATTTCTGATTTATTGACACATTCTGTAAACAGTAGCTGAATTTCTGTTTTAAAAATCTCGCAAAAATAAAATATATCTCACTGACACGTTATTTATGTCAATTTTTAAAATTTAAACTTACCTTTATCCGATTTCAATCAAGTAATAATTCCTTTCTGCCAGAAATTTGCAATAAAAACAATTTTTTTTTAACTACGGTACCCTATCTGTCATCACAACGATTACGTAATGCAGAGGTGTTAAAAGATTTATGAGATCAGACGGAAAGTATGGCGACAATACGGGCCAAAAAAACATAACATTTTAATTTCTTTTTTTTTGTTTGGTTTTTAACTAAATAGTAAAATTTAAAATAATAATTTCAGCAATTATATAATATTTAATAGAATGTTAGTTTAGAATTATAGCCAGATATTTGAATATGCTTTCTGAATAAAAATTTAAAAATTTAAATTTCTTTTAAAATAACTTTAATAAGAAAGAATGAAATTAAAATAACCAAAATAAGTTATTCTATGTTATTTACTAACACTTTTATGTATTTTTCATATCATTAATTTATCACTAAGTTTAAGGCATGGTAAAAATATCTAATTTAATGTTTATAGTACTGTAGATGTTAATTATGGAAACATGTTATGACTCCTATGGAACATCGTACTTACTCAAAAATGGAACGTAAGTGAACATATTTACACACGAATTTTTTTTTTATTTAATTAATTTAAAATATTCAGGTCAAACGATTTTTATTAAACTTTTCAATTTTAGATAGGCAATATGATAATCAGTTCTTAACTAAAAAGTCTACTCGCGGACAAGTCTTTGGAGATTATAAAAATATTTTTAAAAGCTTATATATTATTAAATTGTGTAATAGTAAAAAAAAATTTAAAAATGAAAACAATTGTTTTAAAATTTTATTATTAATCGAAACATAACTTTTTTTTTAGTATAATGTTCTTAACAGTTATTATTTATTCCAGTAATTAAAAGATTATCAAATTTAATTATATCAGAGTTTTATTGCATTTTTTATTTTACTCTTCGGAGAAGGTTTTCAGATAGTGATTGTAAACTTAAGATAAAAAAAGTAGGTGATTTATATTCCCCAATGAGTTCTGCGTTGAACTAATAAAAACAGTTTGACATCCTCGGAAAGTTTATTAACATTTCATGGATTTACGTGAAGTTGGGGTAACAGAGGTAAAAAAATATATATTTATCAAGATCATTAAAAAATAATAATTTCAGAAGTAATTTCATTCATTTGTGAATGAATACTGAAAGTTTCATTAAAATCCGACAATTGTTTGATTTTTACGAGAATTTCCAAATTAATGTGTTTGTAACCTAAAAAAAGTGGCAAATGCAATCATTTGGTGTCCATTGTAAAACAGAATTAAAACGTTTCTTAGCCGCTAAATCAATCAAAAGTTTTCAAAACAAAACATTCTGACGAAATTTCGAAAATGTTAGAAAGGATTTAAAATTTTTTAAAATAATTAAAAATTACTTTGATCTTCCCTCTTTAAAATAATATAAACATTTTGAGGGAAAATGTGTGTTTTATTATGTTTGGGACCTTTTTTAATCATACTATGCTGTTTTTGTTTTCAATGACGTAATGGAGGTACCTAAAAAATGTATAGTAAGGGATTCTACTGAGTCCTACTTGTGAATATAAAATCGTTTTCATTCATGAAGTAGTTGTAAAACAGAGAAATTAGAAATAAAACGTTTGGAAGATTCTAGATCATTCCAGTATAATCGAGAGAAATCTAGATGAGTCTAGAAACATCGAGAAATATGCTAATTAGGTGCTAGCCCCTATAAAAATAGGTTTTTGAAATAGAGTTGTAAGTTGTAAAAAGGGAATTTCTGGTATTATCAACTCCGGCTTTTGATTTGTGGATCGTTATATCCAGCCGAAAGAATTTCTATGAAACGTTACCGACCAACAAAAACCCAAAAACCACCTGGAACTAAATTGGTAAATAGAGTTTTTGAATATTTTCATTGACGAAACTAAACATTATTTTATATAATATATATTTGGGAATTTCCAGTTATAGCACTTAGATTACCTCGCTAGCCGTAACATGACACAAATATGTGACCCTTACCTTTCCTTTTCCCACGTAACACTTCGCCAGTAGATCGAGCACAGACTAAACATTTAAGTTCTCTTTTGAATGTCACAGTTACATCTTTGTACATATTTTATTTTGTGTATTTTAAAAAATTAAATAATTGTTTGTGATTTAGCTCTGTGTTTTGGTAAATCATTTTCTTTTCTTTTATTACATTTCTAACACGTAACGCAAACCTCTCAAAACTTTTGTTTGAGATTTCTTCTACTGTGATGATATTTATTGAGTTACCCAAAACATTATTGAGACTTTTAAAACACATTATATTTATTCAGACCTAAATCATATAATGGGTTTCTTTAATTCTTTTATCGCACGAAAAAGATATTAAAATTTCTGATAAAATAAGAATATTTACAAAGTTTTATGTAGTACTATGTAGTACGGTCTATCCATGATTTCCAAAATTAAACGTGGATCCTGGGACATACCCTTTGTGGAGATTTTTTATTTAATCATTTCAGCCTAAGCAAAGCGGTACCGCCACTGATATGCAGGGGGCTACATAAGCGAGTTAAAGTTTTAGGCGGGAGGTTTATAAAGACAAAGACAAACCAGCTACAGGGGTGAAAGAGAAAGGGCAAGAGAAGGATGTGAACACAGGAGTGAAGACAGTTGCGAAGGTAGAGAGAAAAGAAAACAACGATACACGGGGTGATGTAGAAAGGGATGAGTTAAGTGGATAAGAGATGGGAATTGACGTTGCATTTAAATTCCTGGAGATTATAGCCGTCAGGAAAGCAAGTATATGGAAGAGATTTCCACATGCGGGAAGCGAGAGAAAAGAAGCTGATGGAATAGAATTGTCGCCTGTATTTGGTTGATTTAACTGTAAAAGGGTGGGCCCTTGTTGCCAGTCTGTTTACCCGGGTCAGTTCTTGTGGACCAGTGACCAAGTTCGTCAGAGCAGAAACCATGAAAGTATTTATAGAAAAGACATCCCGCCGGTAAGAAAGCTGATGGAGTCGAGCTGCCAGGTCGGGATCAATCACATTGCAGATTCTCCTTTGGAGCCTGTCGAGGTTCCAGTGACGAACAACAGGGGCGCCTGACAACAAAATGCAAGGGATATTCTCATACTTCATATCCTGTCTGAAGGCATCATCTCTTTTGATGTTATTGTTTACCCAATAAAAGGCTAAAGAAGTGAGAGAGTTAGTGAACCAGGTTTATAATGAGACTTAAGAATTCTAGATTATGAGGATATGTAGAATAGATAATGTTTGATACTGGACCTAAAGAGATTAAGATTATACTCATCGAGTAGGATTCGTCTTGGCCATTGTGAAAAAGTTGTTTAAATGGAATTTCTATCTTCGCAATGAGAACTGGCGACGGTGTCACGCTGTGTTCATGTTATGGTACGCTTTAACTGCTGCTAATAAAAGATTTTTTTACCAGTTGTCGGATTTACATAAATTTGACTTCAATTCAGCAAGTAGAGATGAGGAAGGCATGAGAATGATATGAGAGCAGTCGCTTAGGGCCAAATGTTGGAACAAGAGAAAAAATTGTATGAGAAAGATATATCAAGATCGACTGAATGAGTTTTCGCCACTTCGATCGCCATGTTTTTACATCCTTCATAAATAATGTTTCTCTACTGCCAGAATTTTAGCGTTTCTTTTGTCCAGAAACGAGAAATCGGGGGGTGGGCCGTTTTCGAATTCCAGACAAATTCATTGCATTCACTTACGCGCAAATACCCTTGGGAAAGGTATTAATCCGTCTCTTCCTTCCAGTTATGGGTTAAATAACAGGACAGATTGAGTTCTATAGCCTTGGTTGGCAGCCAGTCTACCGCAGAAAGCAATGGCAACCTAGTGCGGGATAATCTTCTGCCTAGTCAGTCATGTCTCGAAAGAGACATGATCGTCCAAGCGTGTATCACGTATGGCACTTAATTGATTGATTGTCGTCAAACTCAAACACTTTGCATATTATCTCCATTTGGAACCCACCCACATCGGAAAGTCTAAACAACAATAAATTCATAATGACATTGTCAATATTTTCATGAAGAATTGCTATCGTTTCAAGAAATGTCCAGAGGACAAAAACAATTTCTTTATGTATTTGCCTTATCCATTTTTCGCAGAACTTTCAAGTTCAAACAACGTAAAGAACAAGTGGTTTACAGACAAGGTTGGAGAATTTAACAAATGAACTCAGTAGTTTGAACAACTTTTAAAACGATAAATTCCTAAAGTTCAGAAAACCTTTTTAGATTACAGGATTGTTACAGAAGACAAAAAAAGACGGAGAATTCAAGTGAATAAAATAATTAGAATAATTCAATAGGAATTAATTAACAAAAGTATATTTTATGATGCAAGGTCATACATTTTTATCTATCTATCTATCTATCTATCTATCTATCTATCTATCTATCTCATCTATCTATCTCAGTCTGTTCATATCTATCTATCTATCTATCTATCTATCTATCTATCTATCTATCTATCTATCTATCTATCTATCTCAGTCTGTTCATATCTATCTATCTATCTATCTATCTATCTATCTATCTATCTCAGTGTGTTCATATCTATCTATCTATCTATCTATCTATCTATCTATCTATCTATCTCAGTCTGTTCATATCTATCTATCTATCTATCTATCTATCTATCTATCTATCTCAGTCTGTTCATATCTATCTATCTATTTATCTATCTATCTATCTATCTATCTATCTATCTCAGTCTGTTCATATCTATCTATCTATCTATCTATCTATCTATCTAAGTCTGTTCATATCTATCTATCTATCTATCTATCTATCTATCTATCTATCTATCTATCTATCTATCTATCTATCTGTCTGTTCATATCTATCTATCTATCTATCTATCTATCTATCTATCTATCTATCTATCTATCTATCTATCTATCTCAGGCTGTTCATATCTATCTATCTATCTATCTATCTATCTATCTATCTATCTCAGTCTGTTCATATCTATCTATCTATCTATCTATCTATCTATCTATCTATCTAGTCTGTTCATATCTATCTATCTATCTATCTATCTATCTATCTATCTATCTATCTCAGTCTGTTCATATCTATCTATCTTAAATAAATAATATATATATATATATATATATATATATATATATATATATATATACTTTAATCCAAAAGGAAAAGCAGGAAGGTAAATCCCAAAGACCCGATCATAATTAATAATAATTACATTAATATTAAAAAATGATCCAGGTGGAGGGCTCAATGTAATTATTATTTAAATTACAGAGCCAGTTATAAAATAAAATACATTTCGAAGTTCAAAACCGTTGTATGATCATTTCTACATGAAATCCCTAAGAGAGATTTCACGTATCATCGGCAAATAATACTCAAAATAAAATAAGAATTCACCGGCGGAAGTTCAAAAATTTCAAAAATTTACGTCACAGAAAAAAACAAACTAGGTAGGTGACATTAATAAGTAGGTAGCAATCAATGTCTGTTTTTAGATTTTGGACAACATTACTTTTTGATTGAGTTGTAAGTGAAAAATTTAAAAATTTGGCTTTGTTTAGCTCTAAAAAGAGGGAAAGGGAAGTAAAAGAAGTGGTGTTTGACAGGGAGGTAGGGTTAGACAAAATGAAAATAAAAAAAGGAAAAGGAGAAAAATAAAGAAAAAAAAATTCATGCACATAGAGACACTAGGGACGTGTTAACAAAACTAGCGTTTTTAAATGGATGTAAAATTATTAGAAAAAGAATTTTAGAAAAAAATTTATTTGGGGGAAAAAACTGACATATAATTTATTTAAATTTGATTAAATTAATTTAAATAATTATAAACCTAGATTTAAATTAAAATTAAATTTATAAAAATTATAAAATTTATTTAAAAGAATTAAAAAAATATTTTAGGTGTGGGGAAAATATATATATATATACATGCAGGAAAAATTGGGGGTTAAAATAGTCTAAGTATCCTTATTTCTTAAAAGGAAGATATTAATAGGGGAAAGGAAGAAGAAGGTAGAGGGGTTCAAAATTTACTATTTACAAATTTAATTAATTAATCAATCAATGAAAAAAATTCTTTTATATTTTCTTTCCTAAAAACTGAATTTAGAACTTAAATATTAAATGTTCAGAAATTTCACCTTATGGCGGCATTTACTAATGAAAATGATAAATGGTTAATCCTATTATTTACGATATTGGGTATCTGTTTTTAATAAATAATAGGATTAACTATTTATCATCAAACATAAAAAATTTCAATGAAAGTAAAAAAAAATTACAACAAGGCCCTACAAAAAAGGAGATTTAAGAACAAATTAAAGTATAAAAAACCTACAATAGACCCCGAATCATCTAATACTAAAAATAAAAATAATTGTAGAGAATGAGAGATAATTTGGTTTAACCCTCCATACTGCAAACTAACAAATATCAATATTGGTAAATATTTTCTCAAATGAGTAGACAAACATTTTAATAACAGCAATCCTCTACAAGAAATTTTTAATAGGAACACTCTAAAAATTAGCTACTCTTGTACTTCAAATATGGTCAACATTATAAATTCTAATAATAGGCAAATTCTGAAGAATTTATGTAATACCGACTCAGGGTCCGGAATTTTAAATGAATGCAATTGTAGCTCCGTGGATATCTGTCCATATTTATTTCTTTACTAATCAATCTGTTTTAATCAAAGTTGCCAACGACTGTTCCTGACGAAGCGTTAGCCGAAAGACAGCCTAGGCACGGATATATTAAAACAAAAATGAAATTATGCTTGTTTAAATCCGTATTCCTTTTCTGTGTTGTCAGATTATTATTTCGATATATATATATATATATATATATATATATATATATATATAGCTTACATAACCTCAAAATAACCCCCTTATTACTCCCTTCTTGTTCGCTTTTAAATCAATATCATTCATTAACTCTCTATATGTAATGGCTCTTGGGTCTTGCACTTAGTAAACAATGGTAAAATCAATAGATGAATAAATAAATACATATACGTTGATTCATCATAAAATTGTGTTGAATATTTATAGAGATAATAATAAAGAGGCCAATATTATAAATGAGTAGGAAACCACAAGTATGTTAAATCTTACGAAAAATGTATCCGGAAATTAAATGAAGGTTTCTCTTTGAAATTCGGACGGTAAATTTAGATATACTTTTGCAGCGATGCGCAGATTTCCCCGAAATAATTTTTTTCATTACTTAATATTTCTCGTAAAAACTGACTGGGATGAATCGTCAGTGATAGCAATACCGGGTTCATTGATTTAAAAAGCCTTTCAATATCACACCGGAGGAAGATCTCAATAGAAACGAAGAAAAGAGTGCTAGACTGCTACGTGATGTCAGTTCTTCAGTACGGCTGTGAATGCTGGACAATATCATCGAAAATGAGGACAAAACTGGAAGCGGCCGAAATGTGGTTCTACAGAAGGATGCTACGGATATCGTGGACTGAGCATACAAGCAACGACGAAGTGTTAGAAAGAATGGCAACAAAAAGGAAATTGATGCTGAGCATCAGGAAGAGACAACTGAAGTTCCTGGGACATGCAATGAGGAAGGAGAGCCTGGAGAACCTGATACTGACTGGTCAGATAGAAGGAAGGAGCGGCAGCGGATAACATATCTGCAGAGTCTGATCAGGTGGATGACGGAACGGGGGTTGCCAGGAGCAACAGGAGCAAACATACTAAGAGCCACAAGGGATAGGGAGACGTGGAGATTCATGATCGCCTACGTCCTGAAGGGACAGGGCACATAGAACAAGAAGAAGTGAGATTAATCTTTTCTGGGTTCTCCAAACATACGGCCTTGTGCCACATTTAAGCTACATGATTTGTTGTGTCGTGGCTCGTACCATGTTATATCAGGTCGCCCGGATGTATAAATGTCAATGTACACATAACACGGTGTGTGTGGGGGGGGGGGGGGGGTGTTGTCATTCTTACGGATTTCGGTAAGTTGCATCTACTTCTGCGAGAGACTGTAAATATTGTATATAGATAGACTAAGCTATCGCCCGGTTCACACTCCACCCACATCTACTGAACAGGTGAAGGGGCCCATCTCTTGTTCCCTGTTTACGATGTGGCTTTCAGCTTTCTCTTTTTCAATCTTTTTATTCTTTCCTTCTTTTTTTTTTTTTTTGCAATTGGAGTTGATAGACTAAACTATCGCCCGGTTCACACTCCACCCACGTCTATTAAACAGGTGAAGAGACGCATCCCTTGTTCCCTGCTTAGGATCTGGTCTCCCGTTTTCTCTTTTCCAATCTTTTCACTCTTACGTAGCCCCCTGCACATCAGTGGTGTTATCGCCTTGCTCGTGGTGATATGATTAAAAAAGAAATCTTGGTTGTACCACTCTGGTAATAAAGTAGTTTAGCTATCTTTCTCGGTGTATCTCTTCATTCCACGATACAACACTTTTAAAAAGTCATTTGGTCACTTTGATGTGAGGCAAGGGATATCAAACTTGTCATGATAGTTCTGGGCGCCCCTATATATTCAGCCTTGTTCCACATCTAAGCAGCTCTTAGAAAAATCACCTTGGGCACCTCGACGTGGTGCAATAGTAGCGAGCTTCTCTCACTAGACCCTATTACAACTGAGTAGTGAGTTCGATTCTCACTGAGTATCCCAAAATTTTGGTCTTTGTTGTGGAGTAGTTTTCGCACTGAAGATTATAATCGGGCTATATCAGTTACTAATCGACTTAACGTACCCAAAATGTTAGGAACTTGGTAATCTTCTACTGAGAGCTGACTCCATAGTATTCGACTAACTGCCGACTAATATCAACTGCCTAGATGTTTAAAGAACTCCCGTGAACTTCCCAAGTACTTCCTGTTAACTTTTATTAATATACGTCTATTGAACAGGTTAAGAGGCTCATCCCTTGGTCACTGTTTAGGATGTGGTTTCCGGCTTTCTCTTTTCCAATCTTCTCACCTTGTTTTTTTTTTCAATTGGAGTAGATAGATATATCTATCGCCCGGCTCACACTCCACCCACGTCTATTGAACAGGTTAAGAGGCTCATCCCTTGTTCCCTGTTTAGGATGTGTTTTCCGGCTTTCTCTTTTCCAATCTTTTCACTATGACGTAGCCCCTCACATCAGTGGCGTTACCGCCTTGCGCTGGGTGATACGATTAAAAGAAATAGGAGGGAGAGTCCATTATCTGAGGAATATGTGTGTTTCACCATAACATTAATATAGGAGGGAGAGTCCATTATCTGAGGAATAGGTGTCTTTCAGCATAACAGAGGGAGAATCCATTATCCGAGGAATAGGTGTGTTTCCTATAACAGTTTTGTACCCTAACTAAGCGACGCTAAAAAAATCATCAGTCAGTCAGTTAAGTGCCATACGTGATACACGCTTGGGCGATCATGTCTCTTTCGAGACATGACTGACTGGGCAGAAGATTATACCGCAGTAGTTTGCCATTGCTTTCTGCGGTAGTCTGGTTGCCGTCTATGGCTATAGAACCCAATCTGTCCTGTTATTTAACCCATAACTGGAAGGAATAGACGAATTAATACTTTTCCCAAGGGTATTTGCGCGTAAGTGAATGCAATGAATTCAACTGGAATTCGAACTCGGCTCCCTGATTTCTCGTTCCGAGCAGATATCCAATGCACCACAACGCACATCCTAAAAAAAATCATCATGTATCTCAAAATGAAAGACAATTACAATTAGTATCGTCTTCAGAGGCCATCATATATTCGGTATAAATTCTGCACAGGGGTTGTATCAAATATAACATAAAAAATATTTAGATAAAGAAATTAGAATATGCTGAATAATGAATATTTAAAGATTAATCCCAAATCTTCTCGTCCTATGTTAATCCGGCCAAAACATGATTCGTCATTTTTGTTCTAATCAGCAACCATTATACCCACTTGGTACGTTGCAAAAAGCAACAGGATATGGGGAATCATAGAAATATAACCTCGATGTATAATATCTGGTTTGTGGTGATGTTGTTTTGCGATGTGATCTTCGTCACCAACATGCAATATCTCAGAACTCTGAAACGTAAATATAAATGTCCAGTAGTTTGAATGTCAATTTTGAAATTTGTAAAAAATGATGCCTACTTAAAGGTCGGATGTAACAGGTATGTCAGCTGGTTCAATAAAAATACGAAGAGAAATGTTTTGTTAAAAAAAAAAAAAAATTAAGAAGATAAATATGGATCGATGTTTTTTTTTTTTAATTTTCTTAATCAGAGGCGGATTAGAAGGGGGAAAATAAGAAAAGATTAAAATAAAATTATAAAAAAACAGACCAGATTTTATTCTGCCGCCTCAGTGCAAAGTAGGTCCGTATTTTTGTCATTTTAAAGCAAATGTTATGGTTTGTTGGTTTTTGTGTGTTTGTTTTGAGATTTAACGACCTATCAATCCTTATGGGATCATTTTAAGGTCATAACAAATGATTTTTGGGTAAGGTTGTTTTATTTTTACATGATTTTTCTTTTTGAGTATCAAGATTCATTGGGATTTGTTTTTAAGAGCAGGGTCTCCAAGTCCTATCCTTGTTATTTAACCTATAATTGGAGGGAAGGGACGGATTAATACCTTTCCCAAGGGTACAAGTGCTTAAGTGAATGCAGGGTATACAACTGGAATTCGAACTCGGCTCACCGATTTCTCTTTCTGAGCCGATATCCACTGCACCACAACGCACTTTCCGCCACTATACGCTTACAGCACCTGGTATTCCCAAGCGGTCACCCATCTAGGTACTGACCAGTCTCAACGTTGCTTAACTTCGGTGTTCGAGCGAGAACCGGTGTATTCAATGTGATAGGCCGTTTGTTGGTAGAGAGGGACCTTGAGTAGAGGATGCAGACGATCATTATCCACGATATGCTCTGGGAGGGAGACTGGCTCGGGCTGCAGCAAAGTTTGGCCTCGGGGTTGCCCACCAAAAGCGCTTGCAGGGACACCTATCCATGCGCAACATGGCCCTACAAGAACCCCGATATTATGCAACTGTTGATCAGAGCAGCCGCTCTTGACGTTACGCAAGATTTAAGGCTCCTAACTACCAGTCGGAGCAGCAACCAGGAAACTGCCTACCCGGTACCCTCACAATGATGGGACGTTGCCACCAACCAAGCACATCGCAGGAAAATCACGGAAGCACCAATACTGAGGTCTGAGAAAAGAAAAGAGAAAGCCGGAAACCACATCCTACACAGGGTGAGCCTCTGCACCTGTTCAATAAACGTGGGTGGAGTGTGAACCGGGTGATAGTTTATTCTATCTATCCCAATTAATAAAAGATAAAAAAAAAATGATAACAATAAAAAATAAAATAAAAAATAAAAATAAAAAATGAAATTAAAAAAATAAAAAGGACAGAAAAAGTAGAAAACATAGGGTGATGAATTGCTAAGTTTTAACTTAGTTAAAATCCAACAACCATAGAAATTTCTGCCAAGTTAAAAAGAAAACCAAACGTTCAATTAAGCATTAAAAGTTTAAAATTAAGCCAAAAATGACTTACTTTTATGAATATTTTAAAGAAAGTTTCACCCATCCCAACACATGGTTTCTGCTAGTAAGATAAATAATACAATTCTTTTTATTTTTTTTGCCAAACCAAGTGATAAAATAAATACATAAATAAATAAATATAAACTAAAATCGTAGTTTATTCTTGTGGTATCACGTCTTTAAGAAAGCAAAAATATAATTGTATAAAAAGAAATATTCACGGTTCAGAATTTGAAACATATCTAATAAACTGAAAATAATTGGAGAATATTAAATAACTTTACTGATCATCAAAAATCAATAATCACAATGTCATTTATATACCAAAAACAATTAATACGAAATACTTGAAATTACTGAAATAATGAACTTTTTCTTAGAAACGTGTTGGGTCATAATATACTAATTCTGCTTGTTCCTTCCTTAGTTACTTAGTTAGTTACTTAGTTCCTCCGTCCGTTACGCCACTGAAGAAAGATAACACACTTACTCTCTACACGAGCTTTTCCTTCCCCTCTATCTTTTTATTATCTATAAACACTACTCTCCTCAGCCTTTCTCTCACCTTTGCCAAACGGAAGGGTTGTAAAGAGTTAGAGAGTAGAAGGAGAGAGCCTATAGCATTACCTTATCAGTAGCAGCTTAAGCTGGTAGTTGTAGCAGTAATTGTGTGTGTGTATATGTGTGTGTACTGTACAATATAGTAAAAATAGGTAGATTTGTTGTATCCCGCGGCCTAATAACGAAATTTCTGGCCGCTACATCCTTAGCCATGACTTAGTTGGTCTTTTCTGTTTACAATGGACACAGGAGCCATGATTTTTCAGTAACAAAAAACATTTTCTCTTTCAAAATCTTTCTCAAAATAGCATACAGTATTTTGGTTATGGTCTGTGCATATGCCACTTAATATAATATAAGATTACAGTAAAGTAGCTTCTATGGACATTACTTTTATAGATATTTTAATAAAATTACACTCTGTGTTATCGTTATTTTATTATCCAATACCTTTATGTTTGAAGACGTTACTATCATTTGTAGTATGACAAAGTAAAGTTTTCCAGGAAATCATAATTAACCTTCCGTGGAAATTCCACGGGTTTCGCTAGAATTATAAGATTACAGTAAAGTAGCTTCTATGGACATTACTTTTATAGATATTTTGGTTATGGTCTGTGCATACGCTGCTTAATATAATACAAGATTACAGTAAAGTAGCTTCTATGGACATTACTTTTATAGATATTTTGGTTATGGTCTGTGCATACGCTGCTTAATATAATACAAGATTACAGTAAATTAGCTTCTATGGACATTACTTTTATAGATATTTTAATAAAATTACACTCTGTGTTATCGTTATTTTATTATCCAATACCTTTATGTTTGAAGACGTTACTATCATTTGTAGTATGGGAAAGTAAAGTTTTCCAGGAAATCATAATTATCCTTCCGTGGAAATTCCACGGAATCCACTAGTTCTTATTATTCTACGTGTCTTTAGGAGTTTCTTCGATGTTTTTATTCTTTTTTTTTTAAATCTTTTTTTTTCAGTCAAACAATCCCAATCAAGGCGATAATACTACTGATACACAATGGTATTTTGGGACTGGAGGAGAATGAGATGGCTTTAGAAGGAACCGGAAAGTAAACAGGAAGCAAGGGAGAAACCTCTACTACTTCTTTTCAAAGAACCGGAGAGTGAACCGGAAGATAGGTCCACCTACCTACTCTTAATAAAAAAAACTTTAATTATATTAAATTCTATTTAAATTCTAAATTTATATTTCCTTAACATCTAACTAATGTTATTGTTGAGGATCCGGGTGAGGAACCACACAAAATAAATAAAAACAAAACAGATATTTGAGATAGAAAAATAGTTTTTTATTGAACGCATATATACAAACTGAAACTCAGGTTAGTAACCCAGGAATACGATTAGTAAGGAATATATATATATATATATAAGTCTTGAAGCGAAGACGTATTGAAATAGTATATCCGTGTAATATTATTCTGGCTCAGAGGTACTATGCCAACTGACGCGGTATTCTCTGTGTAACTTCAGTATTGTTCGGAAATTTAAGGATCAGTCCGGATCAGTCACAGATCTTTTATGGTAGAAGTATATGTATACTCAAATCCAGTCCCTTATCATAGAAAAAGGGGAGGTCCCACAACATTTATCATAAGTTATATTTTTTATTATAATTATTACCACGCTAATTTTGAAAATGTTATATGTTCAAAATACTGCAAAAGAGTGTAAACCGGACGCACTGAAAAGTCATATACCCTGACCCCGTGGAAGTAACTGTGAAGCAAAAAAAACAAGCAATACTAATTAACATCAACGCATATTAGCCCTCCATCTAGTCACGGAAATCAGAATGAGAACATGCTATCCCTTTAAACTAAGCAATGTGTTCGATTCTAATTTTCAAGAAGATTACGGGGAAGAAAGAAAAACACCTAAAAAAGTCAATCTTATTTTATTGTTTTTCTTGAAGCTTCTTCATATGCATGATAATCGGAAACTTAATGTGTTTCTAATCCTATTTTTTTAATATTTCACCTTTCACTCCAGTATGGTTTTAACAACTTAAGAACGTATATATCTCGTCGAACACGTATTTCGAAAAATTGGTAGATATACAATTTTGGCGCGACAATTTTGCTGATAAATTTTCAAATACGTCTATTTCCCATTGTAATGCCGTTCGTGGCCTTGTTCATAAATTTCGGAAAAACAAGATCTATGGACGATACAAAACGTTGTGGAAGGAGAAAGTGTTAGATATTTCTGACAGTATGTTCTATAAATACTTTCACGGCTTCTGCTCCAATGAACTTAGCTCACTAGTGCCCCCAGGTATGAATATACACGAGCTACTAGATTAGCAACTAGGTCCCATCCTTTTACAGTGAATGTTGGAAAATATAATCAAAGAAAAACTTGAAGCAATTGAAATGTGGTTCTACAGAAGGATGCTGCGAATACCATGGATCGAGCATGTGAGCAATTATGAGGTTTTAGAAGGAATGGAATCGAAAAGGAAATTAATATTGACCATCAGGAAGAGACAACTGAAGTTTCTCGGACATGCTTGAAGAACCTGATACTAACAGGCAAGATAGGGTGGAAAAGAGACGGGGAAAGCAGCGGGTAACATATGAAAGGCCTGATCAGGTGGATGACAGAACGGGGGTTAGAAGATGTTACAGAAGAAAGCGTGCTAAGAGCCACTAGGGATAGGGAGGTGGGAGGCCATGATCGCCTACAAGGACAAAACACATAGAAGAAGAAGAAGAAGAAGAAGAAAGGGGAGGAGAAGAAGAAGAGCGAGGAGGAGGAGGGGAATAATAATAATAATAATAATAATAGGTCTTCTGCAAACTGTAAAATGCTTCAGCGAAGACATTGGAATGAAATTCAATTTGAATAAATGTGCTAAAGCTACAGTTTTACGTGGATCAATACAAGAAACATCCTCAATCAGCTTAGAATTGAAGCCAGAAGAAGCTTATTAATACCTATGTGTAAATGAGAGTGAAAACATTCACCAGAAATAGTGCGTAAAGAGTACTATAGAAGGCTACGAATGATATTAAAAACTGAATTGAATTCTCAGAAGAGAATTATGGCCATTAATAGCCTTGCAATCCCAGTTGTCCAATATAGATTCAACATCTTAAACTGGACTCTAGACTACATTAGGCGAGTGGATTCTAAAACAAGAAAGCTTCTTTCTAAGCATAAGATGCATCATTCAAAGGCTGATGTAGCCAGTCTTTACATACCCCGTAAAGAAGGTGGAAAAGGTCTTATTCAGCTAGAATTGTCATACAAGAAAACAACTATTGGCTTACTAACATACATAGAAACAACAAAGGACTGGATGATACAATTAGTAAGGTAACATGAAGAAAGAAAAGAATATTCAATAATAAAAGAAGACACTAAATACAAACAAAATTTACAGTTAGTAGATTCTGTAGAAAAGCAAAACAGAAGCCAAGAACCAACTATTGCGACAAAAATATGAAAAGGAAAGCCAAAGATAAAGCTCTTGAACAGATGAAACAACGCTGGCAAGACAAACCTCTGCATGGCCAATATCCAGAACGTGCCAATAAATCCAATGTTGATAAAGTTAATGCTCATCGATGGTTACGTGCATCTGGATCAAAGTCTGAGACTGAAGGCTTTATTCTTGCAGCGCAAGACGATAGTCTTTTCACTAGAAACTTTCAGGCAAATATTATACATAATATGGATCCAAACTGCAGGTTTTGTGATAAACACCAAGAAACAATAGACCATCTTATCTCAGGTAGTTCTGTACTTGCCCCAAATGAATATAAAAATCACCACGAAAGAGTGGGGCAATATTTACATTGGACAATGTGCAAACACTATGGAAAATCTGTAAACAAACACTGGTATGAACATCACCCAGCACCGGTTACAGAAATAAAAGATGTCACCATTCTATGGGATTACACTATCTACACATACAGAAAAATTGAAGCAAATAGGCCAGACATTATTGTTAAAAACCAGAAAGAGAAAACTTGTCTGTTGATTGATATGGCTTGTCCAGCGGATTGTAACATAGCGACCAAAGAATTTGAAAAACTGTCAATATATAAAGACCTGGAAATTGAAATAGAATAAATGTGGAAATTTAAAACAAGAGTTGTGCCAGTGATAGTAGGTGCACTTGGAATGATAAAATTGGAACAAAACAACACATTGAAAGAATCCCTGGGAATCCCAGCTTAAGAGATATACAAAAAATTGTCTTATTAAGTACAGCCCACACACTAAGGAGAGCTTTATCTATCTAACACTAGAGATGATGGGGAAGATAGAAAAAAACATGAAATGGAGCCATAACAACACACCACGACCTGCCTTAGGTCTTCTCGCCGACTTGGTTGGTAGTGCGACCATAGCAGAAATCGAAATATGAATAATAATAATAATAATTGTTCTCAGCAGTGATTCCAAAGTATTTTGTGCCTTTTGCGAATAGATTTCTGGGTTCTGCTTGTCAGCAGAATACAACAGTCATTCTTTATCTTTTCTGCGAGTTGCATATATTTTAGTTTACTTTAAATGTTTTCCGGTATTTTATTTTCGTTATTAGATTAATTTCCCACCCTCCCTTTTGAAGATGTATATCAACAGATATATATCTTGAAAAGACAGACCTTAGCTCACTGGTGCCATATATATAAGTATTTACTCGAGATACAAGATTAGAAACTAGGTCTCACCCTTTTTCTGTGAAACCAATAAAATGTAGACGCAAATTTTACTCCAGCAGCTTCTCTTTAGGCACTTGCCACATGTGGAACTCCCTTCCATTGACTTGCTTTCCCGACAGCTACAATCTCCAAGAATTTAAGTGTAAAATCGATAGTCAACTTCTATCTCACTAATATGCATCCTCTCTCTCTCTCTTTCTCTCTCTCTCTCTCTCATGCTTCTTTCTCCGTCCACTCCACTCACATCAGTATTTTCATCCTTCTCTTACCCACTTCCTGACACCCCCTTTAACTTTTCATTTTTGTTCATATTTTTCCTTCTATGTAACCCCCTGCAAAACAGTGGCAGTAAAATGGCTTGCTTGGAGCTATATATATATATATATATATATATATATATATATATATATATATATATATATTAGTAATACTTAGTAATACTATACATGTAGATAGATGATTTGCTTTTTATGGTTTATCAACCCACTGTGGTTTTTTTATAGCCCATACTTATTGTAGTAGAATGCGTACGGTAAACGGTGTTCCCAAGTAGTCCTCCACCGTAGTACTGTTCGGGTTGGACCCTATTTAACTCCGCTGATCGAAAGTAAACCGGAGTTGTCAGCGTGATTTGATTGTAGGTGAGATAGATAGATAGATAGATAGATAGATAATAAGTGGACTGAGATAGATAGATAGATAGATAGATAGATAGATAGATAGATAGAAGTAGTTATGTATGTATGTATGTATTGGTGCAAAGATATATATCTATATATCTATATCTATCTATATATATATATATATATATATAAATATATAAATATAATGTGTGTATCTGTGTCCTTATATGCGTGAATGTTTTTGATTTGTTAATATTTTTTATCTACTTATTAAATTTGTGAATGCAAGCTTCCGATATTTAACATTTAGTCGTGGATATTATTATTATCTGATTATAATAGCGTCAAATCCACGCGTACACGATTTATTAACGTACACGCTCGTGCGCAAACACATGCACACACACACACACACACAAATAAAAGAGATAGATAGATAGATAGATAGATAGATAGATAGATAGATAGATAGATAGATAGATACGGAAGGAATCGTTCTTAAAGATATTAAGTTTTATCTTTTTGAAATTAAGTTAAAATCATCACACTTAAAACATTGTATTCATTGCACTTTCGTTTTAAATGTACATGTTTTTAAACTTTCATGTACCGAAAACGGTATGAGCTTAAAAAAAAACACCTACATATACTTATATATATATATATATATATTAATGTGTGTATATAATTGAGTTTTGGTAAGATTTTAGGCCAAGATTGTTGTTTTCTCAGTGGGTAGCTGATATATGAATATTTTGGCAAACAAGATTTTTGTCGTAAAATGCTCAATATCGTGATGGAGATGAAGCTTATAGGATAGAACAATGAATAAATTTCCCGACAGGCATAAAGCATGTGCGTCATCAAAATATAATACAAACCTTTTCACAGCATAAGGTAAGATCGTTTAAAACTTTACTATTAATAAGAAAACAATTAGTGTCACATTATTCAGATTTATAGTTGTAAAATGAGATGTTTAGACAAATTTGTATCTCATGGAATTCCATGTGGTCAAAGTTGTTTTAATATTTTCCCCTTGGACCAAACAAGGCAGCCTCAAGGAATTATACTAACACTACTGCACACACAGATTAGATTTAGGTAATGAGTTGGTATTTAGTGTTTTTGATTTGTCATGTGGTTGGCAGTAGTATAGTAAAATCCTTACGTGTCTACAATTGGAAATGACCTCTGACATTTAGTTTAAGTGTTTATAATATTTTGGAAAGTTCATCTTGTTCGAGAAATGTGTTTATTTCTGTTTTTTATCGAAGCAAAGTTGAAATTGTTTTGTGGTGATATTGTAAGTTGGTACATATTTTTTGTGTTGTTTTTCTCCTTTTTTTTAGTTTTTGACGTTCTATATTTTTTTTTTTTTTAGAGGAATGGGATATTTGAGTAATTTTTGGTAAGTGAAGTTTTGTGTTTGCGGAAACATTTTGTTTTCCGGTAGATATTTTTTCCTATTTTCTTTAAATAAACAAGTATGTTAATTTTAGCTGTAGGTAGTAAGCGCTTAGTAGCCATACGATTCTCGGATTTTGGTTGGCCTCTATCCATCTCTGACCACCATGGCGAGAAACTGACGATACCCTTTACGATCAAACTATCATTTAAACACCATGCAAGACGTTTAAATCTAAATGTTTTTTTATTATTATTTATGATCTATTTATTAATACTTTATCAAATATTTGCTCCATCCCTGAAACTGCATTGCCTGTTTTGAGGCAACCCAAAAAATGAAAAAAGAAAGGAAAAAATTTAGAGTAAATCAAATTTTAATATTAGAAAGGTTGTGGTTAAGAGAATAACAAAATGTTAAAAAACAATCTCTTAGTGATTCATTTCGTTCTAAAAAGAGAATTCTAGAGACAAATACCGATTTTATTAATAGCATTACTCACATATATAGTATAAATTGAAAAGAAATGTTAAAGATACAAACATTCTCAGAATCAAATATATTATGCTCTCATTACGATTGATCTCTCTGGACAAGGAAATTCAAAACTGTTTCCACTTCTGCGATATATGCGTGACTCATCATAAATGAATTGAGTTCTTTCGGTGACTGGCGTGTGTATACACTGCTTATATACAGCAAGTTAAAAAAATTTTTCTCTGATTCCATGTGCCTATGGCTTAGGAAGTAGCGACTCCGACTGACACCTAATCGGTCGAGTTTCAGATCCCGGCCAGAAGCAAGTGGATGTGTCTCGCCACACTGATGAGCTGTGATACAGCGAAACAGATTGTATGTGGATGACAAATATATATATATATAAACTGTGTTTAGAGATTATATGCAAGTTACGAATTGTTATAAGGAGTTTGCGTCTTTAATATTAAAAGTCCTATTATAATGTTGTTTAGATGTTGTTTAGATTCTACTCGATATTTTCAACGTGATTGAGAAAACTATTGTTTTTGGTTGAAAAAAAATTACTAAGTTAACAAAACAGACTAATTTGACTGTCAGTAGTTTATTTGCAACTATTTATTTTGATACTTTTACTTTATTATTATACCTTGAAAAAACTAATGCAAAAAAATAATATGAAAAGATTTTAGGACAAATTCGTCAATTTTTTAAAGGAAAAACATAAAAAAAACATTTTATTTTAAATATAAAATATATATTAACAAAAATCATAAGAACCTCCGAAAATCTATTGTCCAAATGCTCCTTTCTTTTCAATAACACTTAGCAGCCTATTGTCAACATCTGATGTTAGATTTGCAATTTTAGCGGCTGGTAAGTTGTTTGTAGCAACTTTAACTGCCTCCCAGAAATCACTTGCTGTTGAACTGCCTTCCATTAGAATAAATGTCTCTCTTGAGGATGCTTCACATGTTCTCAATGGGATTCAAGTCACAGCTATTTGAAGGCCAGTTCATAAGAGAATCTTCAACAAATGCCTTTTCTTTTAACCAGTATGTAGTAAACTTTGATGCATGACTTGGTTCGTTGTCTTTCATAAAGATCATAGATCTATGCTGGCCTAAAGACTGGTTATCAAGACATTCAAAGAAATATTGCTCTAGAAAATCACAGTAACTTTTAAAATTTAATTTAACGCCGTCTTTCAATTTGAATGGACCCACGAGCTCATTACCAATAATCCCAGCCATATCATGATCACACTGACGCAGCCTTGTTAGAAGAAGTGGTCCGATTTTAATAATCAAATTTGATACATTCATAGACAAAGACATAAGTAACGATATTTAGAAGTTTCAAGGTTGCTGTTCTTACAATAGTGCAGAAAATAGATAATATATATATATATATATATATATATATATATATATATATATATAAGGCAATATATTTGTGTATGTATCTGTTTATCTGCCTGTATGTCTGTATTTTTTTCAGCCCTTTTATTTTAGTTTTTGCTTCGGGTTTGGCTCTAAGTAGGTATAATTGTAGTTCTTAGTCTCAGCCATGATACCATTTAGTCAGAGGACTTATTTAGCCTCAAAATTCAGTTTACGATGAAAAAATCTTATTTGATATCGATACCAGGAAATCAAAATTTAACTTACATCCATTCATTTTTCTTTCAGCCTACGGTTTCGCTTTAACTGGAAACAACTATTGCTTTTTAGTCTTTCGTGCCAACGTCCAAAGAGTCTGAGCTCCAGGACCATGGATTAGTTTTAAAGCCTTCATTTCACCCAAGCAACGCCGGGCTATACTGCTAGTTGTAAATAAGCATTTCATTATGAACCAACATTATGAAGTACAATTGCCTTTGAACTATGAAAACGTCTTTAGTTAACCGTATCCATATTTCGACTTCTTCTCCTTAAAGGCAACACCCTTTCAGATCAGCGATCAAGGAATGTACTTGCAACGTGGCAGACTCATTGTGCTTTGGTTAGATTATATGTGACATTGTGGTGACGTTACTTTAGCGTTAAATCAACATTTTTCCTAATGCCAAACTGACCACAGATACGCAACACTTCTACAACCTAATGGCAACGTTGCAATGTATTGTAGCTAAAATTTCCGCTCAGAACAAATAAAATCTGAATACATTTTGTTCACTTAACATTCAGTCAGTCTGTCAAGTGCCATACGTGCTACACGCCTGGGCGGTCATGTCTAGAAACAGACATGACTGACTGGGCAGAACATTTTCCCGCAGTAGGTCGTCATTACTTTCTGTAGTAGACTTGTTGAAAACCAAAACTAGAGTAGAATCTGTCTTGCTATTCAACCCAGAGCTAGAAAGAAAGAAAAACGGATTAAATAATATAAATAAGTAGTCATTAGTGGGGGATCAGTTTATTATTTCATAACAATAGAAAACATATACCCCACTTTTGTTTCAGCAGATGCTTTAATTACATTTGTTTCCAATGATATTAATTTGTACAAATACTTAGGGGATCAGTTTATTACTTCATAAAATAAAAAAAAAAACAGTTCCCCCACTTTAAGTCTAACAGATGCTTTAATTGTATTTGTTTCCGATTATATCAATTTGTACTAAGTGTAGGTCGATCAGTTTATTACTACATAACAATAGAAAACGGAACCCCCACTTTAGGTCAAACAGATGCTTTTATTGCATTCGTTTTCGATTATATTAATTTGTACTCATACTTGGGGGATCAGTTTATTACTTCATTGCAATAGAAAATCGATCCCTGTTTTATGCCCATCAGAAGCTTTACTTATGTTTCCAACTATTATATTCAGTCAGTCAGGTAAGTGCCATACGTGATAAACGATTGGGCAATCATGTCTCGAAAGAGGCCACATACGCCCACAATAACAACAACAACAACAACAACAACAACACACACACACACACATACAAAAGGGGGATGGAAAAAGAAAAGGAGCAAATAATATACTTACCGTCATAAATAAATAGCTATCACTAACTTTTTTTAGAAAATAATTTTAAAAAAATGTTTTTAAAATTTTTTTTAAGAATTCAGAAAATGTTGCTCGATATGTTTTTAAGAATACATAAAACATTAACTGATATTTATATTAGAATTAATATTAATTCCAACCATCTCTACCAAGTCAGTCAGTCAGTTAAGTGACATGCGAGATACACGCTTGGGCGATCATGTCTCGAAAGGGACATGACTGACTTGGCAGAAGATTATTCCGCAGTAGGTTGCCATTGCTTTGTGCGGTAGACTGGTTGCCGACCAAGGCTATAGAACCCAATCTGTCCTATTATTTAACCCATAACTGGAAGGAAGAGACGGATTAATACCTTTCCCAAGGGTATTTGCGCGTAAGTGAAAGCAATGAATTCAGCTGGAATTCGAACTCGGTTCCCCGATTTCTCGTTCCTAGCCGATATCCACTGCGCCACAATGCACATGAAAGCAAATTGCCTCTACAGTCACACTAGAATAAATGAATTATCCTTCAATACTAAAATATTTAATTTTAATAAAATCCGTTATAATAATGCTCTCAAAAAAGTGGGCTTAAACAAGAATCATTCAATATACCCCTCGTCAATGAAACTGGTATTAATAAATCTAAAAACAGGAACATAAATGATATATAGTTTAAGCAATCTGCTTTTGCCAATTGTGTAACATTAATATTCGTCAAAATTTTCTGAAATTGATGGATAAACATTTAATTTTAACAACCCACTAAACAATATCTTTGAAGGAAAAACATTAAAAAATATTCATTAGTAACAATATCCACAGCATCATTATAATAAAATACTAGACAATTTTTATAATAATCACGAAAAAAAATATAAATCCCTCCTATAATTGTACAATTAACTATAACTGCCCAGTTGAAGATATATATATGTTTGAAAAAGTTACCAAGCTACTATTTGTCCTACGGCATATGTTAAAGAAAGAAAAATATATTTCGGAATTTTAACCGGACCTTGGAAATGCAGATTTATAATCATAAATATTTTTTCTTTAAGCACCACTTTAAATCCAAGACACCTTTATCTAAATGTTTCAGGGAATTAAAAGATAGAAAAATTTCTCTATAGATCGAATAGAATACAGTCAGTAAATCACAAATTACTATTAGAATGTTTTAAGTAAATGTAACCTATGCTTAGTGAAAAAATAAAAATGATTTGATTTTGTGTTAATAACCAGGTTTTAAACCAACAAAATGAAGGGATATTTAAATATCGTCAGAGGAATAAATTTAAATTAATTATGATGTAGACTCAATATATTTGTCCTTACCAATTTGTTTTACCAAATTCAGCTGTTATTTATCTCTATACTGTGAATCTGATAATTTAATTTTAACTTATTTTTAATTTCTTTATTTTCTTTATTTTTATTATTAAAAAAAACTTTATTATTATTATTATTTTATTATATTGGCTCCTTTGTTTTGATTGCTATGCATTTTTATGAAACTCTTCTTATTACCGAAAAAATTCTCTGTTAACCTTTTTATCCTTTTGTTTTACAAAAAAACTTATTTTTAAAAATTCTTTAAAAAAATTTTTTTCTTTTTTTTTAAAAAAGGGATTTTTGACTATACTGAGTGAAATTAGCATTTATTTATTTTTCCACTATCTGAAAGAAGCAGATTGTAATTTTTACAACTGCGGAAATAAAGTCTAGTTTCATACCCGTTTAATTATGTGTTGTGTTTTTATTTGAATATATATATATATATATATATATATATATATATATATATATATATATATATATATCAGCATGCGGTGTAGATATAGAAGAAGTATCCTGTACATAAAGTGGTAGGATAACTCTCTGAGAGAGCTCTAAATATATATGTATATAAATACATATAGAGCAAATATAAGAAAAAATGAAGGCAGACACGTTATTTCAGGGTAAATTAGAAGTAAGGTCTATTTCAGCTGAACCATTATCAGCTTCCGTCTTTATTGTACAGAAGATTTTACACGCTGTACAATAAAGACAGAAGCTGTTGATGCTTTGCCTGAAAAAGGCCATATACTTCCGATTTACCATGAAATAACGTGTCTGCTTTAATTCTTTCTTGAATATTGAAATATTGAAGATATATTGAAATATCAGTAGCCCTTGAAGAGGTTAGCTTGCTATGAGAGGAGACTCATATTAATAAGAGAAAACAGTCGTATTTGAGAGAGCAAATTGAATTTTACTTTGATCAATTCAGTAGATTAATTACGATAGTTTATTTAATATTCAATTGTATGAGAGACAGGTAGATTTATTATCAAAGTTATTGCTGGAATATTTCTTATTAAAGAAAAGATTGCAAATAAAGTATGGAAGTACCTCCCACGTATTTGAATGGATAAATTCAGATTATCTTTAGATTAGCTTCATCTTGAATCCCCTGAGTTTAAATTTAAACCAATTCTTTTTTTCCGACAGTTTTGATAAGATTGAATAAGAATGCTTTGTTCTAAAATACAACATTCTTATTTTGACTAAATTAAAGTCTGCGAACGATAAACAAACATTCAAGAAACTGGGTTTGGAGGAGATCAATTTGATTAAATCCACGATTTCATAGGATTAAGAAGAGAATTGTGTCAGATTTCTTGCAAAATGTGTTTTCTAACCATAAATATTCAAAATATCTTATATGCAATAATTGAAGTCTTTTGGGAAAATGATACATTCGTTTATTATTAAAGAAAACATAACGAAAATTAAAATATCTTCGATGAGATTTTAAATATTCACTCATGTATACAGACCATTTTTAAGACGGCCTACAAGATCTTCTTTTTGATTCTCAACCATATTGATCTTCACGATCTCATTAATCTCGCTCACGCGCTTAAATCTCTTTACTTGCAATGATAATTAGAGCTCTGACAAAAGCCAGAAGAACCAAGACCCTTAATGTACCAACATTGACAGACCTAAATGAATTCAGACGACTATCTTGCAAAACAACTTACCCATGACTTTGTTGATCTGTATGTATGCGTGTGTGTGTGTGTGGTTTCCAATCAAATATTTACAAATTGTAAAACGTGAGTATCTAAGGAACTATATACGCTAAATGAACAAAAGTTCATGTTGAAAAATAAAAGAAAATAATTCATCAAATTTATAACAACACATTCTAAATGGATGTAGACTTTACAACAGATTTCACAAAGCTTCATAAGTGTTTAATTTGTCCCCACCTCTGAGAGAACAAACGTCAGCTCCGGCCAGACACGCTGTAGCATATGTTAAGTAAAGTTCTGAAGCTCCTCTAGGCTTCTAGGAAAAGTAGGGCTATATACCGATAGCATTATTTATATTTATAAATGGAACTTTGTCTGTGTGTGTGTGTGTGTCCGTCACCTATAGACTCAGAAACGGCTGAACCGATTTTCTTGAAAATTTATACAGTTGAACTATACGCGTTTGCGAGTGTTCTTAGTTAGGTTTTGTGTCAACGTACCCCCTCGATAAATATCGAAAATCGATAATCGAAAAAATTGGGTTATAGAAGGAATGGTCCGATTTTAATAATCAAATTTTATACGCTGATAGACAAAGACATAAGAAACGATATTCAAAAGTTTCAAGGTTGCAGTTCCTACAATAGTGCAGAAAATCAATAATATATATATATATATATATATATATATATATATATATAAAAGTCTAGATGTTTGTGTGTGTGTCTGTTTATATGCCTGTATGTCTGTATTTTTTCAGCACTTTTATTTTAGTTTTTGCTTCAGATTTGGCTCTAAGTAGGTGTAATTGTAGTTTTTAGTCTCAGCCATGATACCATTTATTCAAAGGAAATATTTAGCCTTCAAAATTCAGTTTACGGCGAAAAAACTTATTTGATATCGATACCAGGAAATCAAAATTTGACTTACATCCATTCATTTTTCTTTCAGTCTAGGGTTTCACTTTAACTGGAAACAACTACTGCTTCTTAGTCTTTTGTGCCAACGTCCAAAGAGTCTGAGCTCCAGGACCATGGATTAGTTTCAAAGCTTTCATTACACCCGAGCAACGCTGGGCTATACTGCTAGTAGCATTATAGGAAAAAATCAAAAGATCTCACGTTAGGTGAACGTGGCGGCCATTTCAACAGCACACCTTCCTAATAGATTCCCATTGATTTGAAGTCCGCTAGGTCATATTAATTTGTTTTTATACATGTTTAAATTTGTGATAATTTGAGTGAGAATTGGCTATGGTGGCATACTAAAATTTTCTGTCAGTTTTTTCACACCTATATATATATATTTGTTGGTAACGGTTTCCTTCATGCTAATCGCAATAGTCATTGCCTGAAGATTGAGTTTATCACAAAAATATAGCCTGTGGGTGTTGACTTCAATGTTCATTTAATATTTGCATATACTGTATCCTTAATACTGTAGCAATTTCACATAGAAATATACCACAGCTCAGAACTATATTTTATCGCAAATACACACGCACACAGACACAAATATAGGGGTAGAGCCGCTGACTGACGCCATTTTGGTCGGGTTTCAATCCTGGTTAAAAAACAATCGGAGTCTAACCATACTGATGAGTGTGATACGGCGAAACAGATCTGTCTGCGGATGACAATATATATATATATATATATATATATATATGAGTAATATATATATATATATGAGTGATATATATATATATATATAGTGATATATATATGTATATCACTTATATATATATATCACTCATATATATATATGCGTGATATATATATATATATATGCGTGATATATATATATGTATATCACTTATATATATATATATCACTCATATATATATATCACTCATATATATATATAGGTTCATGTATATATATATACATCACTCATATATATATATATATATATATATATATATATTGCTCGCTCGAAATCTCAAATCATCGTGACCGAGTTGTTTGGACGTTCTGACATTATTCAAGTTGTTATTCGTAGTGGCAGTATAAACCATAGGTGGCCTCTGTGGGTTTGAGCAAACACAATTGCTCCTGAGCAAGCTTTTGCAATGGGATTAGCTATCCACCCTTGTAGACAGGCATCCTGTATATATATATATATATTTAGTGTATCGAGGTAGCAAATAATTTTCTAAACATATACTGTTAAACATAAGAGACAATGAATGTCTATTATTTTTAATCTTGAGCCGTTCTAAACATCGTATTTTGGTTTTAATTTCAGTTGAATATAAAGACAAAAATTCTCTAACATTTGGATATTTTTTATTATGTTGGTTCTAAACTTTCGGCTCACATGAGCCATCTTCAGAGTGGTTATTAAGACGGTAACACTATAACGGCTCATGATTAAACATAATAGACATTCATTGTCTCTTATATTTAACAGTATATGTTCAGAATATCTATCTATCTATCTATCTATCTATCTATCTATCTATCTATCTATCTATCTATCTATCTATATACTTACCTCGTGTTTAATCTTTTCGAATGAAATCGTTTCAAAAAATATATGGAAAAATAAAAATCAGATTTATGTCATTTTATTCAAATTTATGTCTGTCCGCCACAAATCATGAAGTTGTAATTTCACTAGAAAAGTGTTAAACGCACCTAAAATTAGGTGACTGTACTGTTGATGATAACGATCAACAGCCATCTACGTCAGCGATATAAATAAATAAATTGAATGTGAATATCGGTAAATTTAACATAAATTAATTATTTTCTACTATTACAAAAACATTTTAATTGTTATTTAACCTTACAAAGTTATTCTATTTTGTAATGTCTTATATCAAAACAATGACAAATAAAGGGACCGCGATGTACTGTAAAGATCGCCAAATTTTAAGCATCTCTATTTACAAGTATGTACATACATGTATTCGTAAATTTGGATTAGTTTTTTCTGTACTATATTAAAAATTACAATTTATTTGTGTATAAGCATAAAATAGATTCTTATTGACCACATATTATTTAAATTCGCTTTAAGTCTTTTTTCGACTTAATTCGCCTCTCCTCGTACAAATTACAGACGTAAGGTGTGGTATATCTGTATAATTATTGCTTGGCCATAGTCTTCGAAATTTATCAACTGGAAGAGGCAGTACCGAAAATTGCAATTTCTTTGGAGCTGGTAATTTTTGAACTGCTGGCGATAACGGTAGAGTGTCAAGATTGATATCAGTTTGTGGAGTTTAAATTGCAGTAGAGCCTGGATGACGCCTGAGCAGAACGACTCAAAGGAGAAGGAAGTATAACGCGGAACATTTGAAAACTGAGTTCAAGTTTTATTATAAGAGAATTATGGTTGATACGTCATACGTCTGTCCTTTCCGCGTATTTATTCGGTTTCATTAAACAGTACACATCATCTTTTGGTGACTGCTTTCAAGCAAAGCCATATCATGCACGACGCTATCTTCTGCAAAAGCAACACTAAATACATGCAGCATGAATAGCATGTTGCACGCAAAGTGCAATGTGACAAGCATGGTTGGTTGGCGGGAAAAGGGTGGCAGGTTAAATGTTAGGGGTGGGCATTAATTATGTATCTTTATTCATTGTCCAAGCTGTTGTTGTAGTAGTTGTTGTTGTTCGACTCGTCAGTGTCGTTGTAGCAGTAGTAAACGTGCTCGGATGTGCTGCGTAGCTTGCTATATCAATATTTGCTGTCTTAGCAGAGGTTATGAGAGGTTATTTTTTTTGGTGTGTGTGTGTGTGTGTGTGTGTGTGTGTGTGTGTGTGTGTGTGTGTGTTAGTGCCACCACCAACACCACCAAAACCGCCAACAACGCACATTACTATCAGTACTAGTAGTATTAGTATAATTTAGTTGATCTGGTTTTGGTCACAGTAGTACGATGATTTTGACCGGATAAGAACTGGCAACACTATTAAACACGAGAACTAGAAATATTAAAGAAACACCTAGATTAGTCAAAAGCAAGTTTGTTTTAATTTCTTTCTTGACATCAATACATGGTCCTGGACATGACGGTAAACTACATCCGTTAGCAAGGCCACTGATTGGGAGTTTGTAAGGAGCATGGAACCACCTCTTAATTGCTGTTGTTCCCAGGTCTACCTTGACCCGGAGTGGTAGCACCTGTTAGGGTCCCAGCTATGGGCGTATAGTTAACCCCCAAACTGGGGTCAAAACACTATGAAAGTATAAAAATCTACTTTTATAGAAAATTATACATTTTTTAAGGAAAAATATTACCAACAATACATATTTGAAGAAATAATTATTACTATAACACATTTTTAAAGGAAAAATATTCTCAGCAAAATATTTTTGAATACAAAACTAAAAGATATTTTCAGTTTTCTAAAATAAAAAGAAAAAGAATTATTAAAATCTGACTAAATTAAACTTCTCACTATAACCGAACATTAAAAAAATATACCTTAAGACCCCACCTTTTTGGCATTAAATAACCTACAGACAAAATCTAAACAAAATTCAAATTTAAGCTGACATCAATACAATAATAAAATTGTAGAATCAAAAATAATCCGCGCCAAAAAAGAAGAAATGACATATTTTTCATCATATTCCACCCACACATCAGTAATGCTCGTGTGTTTAGTTATATAATGAAGGTACTTTAGGCCGGCAAAGGACTTATATTTTAAGTAAAAACCAAAGAGATGAGACAGTTCATAAAAACGAACAAATTATTATTATTCAATGTTTTACTAGACGCGAAGATAAAGATGTGTTCCAGGCGCGTGTATGTACACGCCCACTTAAAGCAGATCTACACGCATATACACAAGTACACGCTGGCTTTACTACCCAATTTGACGTGAGTACATTATTATAAACCTTCGAACAAAAAGGAGCATACAGCAACACAAATACAGAAGCACTCACAACCGCACACACACACACACACACACACACACACATCTCTCTCTGTCTCTCTCTGTCTCTCTCTCTCTCTATATGTATATGCTCTAATTATATTGTTTAACATCACAATTTGTTTATATCTATCTATCACAATTTGGTTATATCTATCTATCTATCTATCTATCTATCTATCTCAGTCTGTTCATATCTATCTATCTATCTATCTATCTATCTATCTACCACGCGATAATGTTTC
>JBBBDQ010001051.1:80000-245000 GCA_037127315.1 Ascarosepion bandense | reverse complement strand
TACATATAGAGCAAATATAAGAAAAATTAAGGCAGGCACGTTATTTCATGGTAAATCGGAAGTTTAGGATTATTTCATGCAAACAATCATCAGCTTCTGTTTTTATTGTACAAAGGATTTTACAGGAATTTAGAGATTCGTGTAAAATCCTTTGTAAAATAAAGACGGAATCTGATGATGGTTCGCCTGAAATAGGCCTAAACTTCCGATTTACCATAAAATAACTTGTCTCCCTTAATTTTTCTTTTATATATATATATATATATATATATATATATATATATATATATATATATATATAAATTTGTTTTTATTTAAAAGTAATATAGTTTACATTACGACACGGAAATTTCTATTTCGAGATTTTAACCTCGTCATCAGGAAATGTCAGATCATTGTTGTGAAAATTTTTACAGCATACATAAGTATGTCAACAAAAGGTGACAACCAGCTTGAAAGCTGACGGTCTGACAGTCGTTGACTGATACATCCACCCGTAGATAAAAGTCAGCAAAAAACAAGGGTGCTTGACAATTATCTTCGGGCGTAGATGATATCAACAAAGTGACAACCCGAAAAAAATAAAAATGCGTGGAGGGTTTAAGACTGTAAAATGTACAGAATTTTTTGCTGAAAAGAGGGAGACAGGCTAACGACCCCCGACGGCCCCTTTGTATGTGCTAACCCTCCTCGGCTAATTTCCTGCTTGGCACAACCGCCGCCATTGAAAATGAGACTAGATTTTTATATATACGTGTTTTTCGTTGTTTCTTTCAAGCCAGCAGCGAAATATCACAATGATGAACTCATAATTTTTTTTGTTGTGAAAATTTGTTTTCAGTATTCTGTTTTTATACACTCGAATAACACTTACCGTTTGTTGATATAGAATTGTGTAAAATATCAACATGAACCAAAGAAATACAATGCAGCTAAAGCAGACAATCTTTGAAGAACGTAAAATGAATTAAAAAGAAATTTATGATGCCGAGAGCAAAAGATTATAAACCTAGAGACGTATATCTGAAAAAACTTAAACAAAACTGTTGCCAATCGCATATTTTTCCGGTAGAATTTTGGCATCGTGTTTTCATAGCAATTTACATTGAAATATCTCGTTGAAAAACAATAGTTCGGATAATGTACACAGTGTAAATACTACATCATATCAGAAACATAGAAAAACTCCGAAATTCATATAAACATATAAATGTTTCTATAGAGAAAGCAGGATATAATGAGAAAAAAAGAGGATTCTTACATATAACATTTCTGTATCTGGAGAAATCATATTTAGGACTCGAGATTCGGAATTCACGAAGATCAAATGGCGAGTCATGCGTCTATTCAAATTGAGGACTACAAGCTGATGTTTCTATCTATATCTGGAGAGGTTATATTCGCAAATGGAAACGACACCATAAATTTGTAAGCTGCTGGCAAGGAAGACTTTACCTATGCCCGAGCCGTGGAAGCCCGTTATAAAGAAAGCGGTTTTGCTGCTGTAAAAAAAAAAAACGGACTGACGGGACACTCACGTCACGGTATGAAGGAAGCTATTAATAGGCCGTCACAGGACGCATGCGAGATGTTTGTGTTATGTCACCAAGTATAAATGAATAACTCAACAACAGAATCAGAATATAAGTTGTATTCCGCGGAAAGACGGTTAGTATGTACAGAAGTGATTAGTAATATTTACAATAGAAAGATACAAGAGTCCAATCCGTCGTAAGACGTGTGTATACGTGATTACTTCCGGTACGCCACCGGAAGTGTGACTAACTCTTCACTGACACGCACTGACTCTTCAGTAACTCATTAGAGACTCTCAAGTGACTCTCTACGACTCTCCTGTAGAGAATCCACCATTGCTATATATAGCAATGGGAACAGTCCATTTGAAGTCAAATAGGATCGGCGCCCTAACAGTTTGCTTTCTGTATCACTGCATCAGTGGGGCAACTAATTCCCTGAGTGTAAATTGTTGAACATTATTCTGATATACAGCAATTTGCATATTACTTTCAGGCGTACTTAATTGACTACACGTTACTCTTTCTTTACATTTTAGAATGTAAAACATCGGGCTATTTACTTGACCAGTGTGTTTTGGCGTACATGACACAGTTGTGTGGCCGTAATCTAAATTGAGTCATGCTTGACATCAATGAAGGTGGACTTGTTTGTGACAGCAGCTTCTAGTTTTACCATCTTGGAAATAGCCAACTTTTTATCAGTAACCAGAAAGAACGATATGATATTCTGAGTTTACACAACAGAGATGCACCTAGTAATGTACACTAGGTTCCCATCACCTGTGATGGCTTTTTAGGTTGTGATTTCCGCTGACAGTTAGGGGCCGTACATCCCTAAAGGGAATGATTACTTCATGACCCAGAAATGACAAAACGAAAACTAATTACAATGCAGCTAAGGCAGACACTCTTTGAAGAACGTAAAATGAATTAAAAAGAAATTTATGGTGCCGTGAGCAAAACATTATAAACCTAGAGACGTTGATCTGAAAAGCAAAAGTAAACAAAACTATTGCCACTGGCATATTTTTCCTGTAGAATTTTGGCATCCTGTTTTCATAGCGATTTACATCAAAAATTTCTCATTGAAAAAAAAATCTTCGGGAAAGCACCACCAAAAGCGTAAAAACTGCATTTTCTTGGTTGAAACAATCCTATCAAATGTTACACCTTCAAATTAAAAATATGGTAGCAATAAAATCTATTTTTGATGCATTTCGAAAAGACTGGAGTGATTCCAGTGCAAACATTAAATAAAATTATTGATTAAAACACAATATATATATATGGATATTAATTTGATAAAAGGATTAAGTAGGCATACACTAAAGTGCGCTAAAAAGGTCAACACAATAAAAAGCAGCTGCCCACCTGCACATTCTACACCCCTTAAGAAACAACATTCATTAAGCAAAAATAATCACTTACACACAAGATATGAAATTATATCAAAATTTATCTGAATCCAAAAACAAAAAAGAGGGAAACAATAACAGAAAAAGCATTGAAGAGGGACAACATAACAATAATGCCTTCACGAAACTTACAGGCCAACATGTTTGAAATAACACTGCTCAGCTTTGCGACAAAATGTCCCATAGTAATTATATATATATATATATATATATATATATATATATATATATATATATATATATACACAAAAATACTTCGTTTTATTTCTTCATTTTCATTATCTTTTCGCTATGCGTATCCCCGTTGTCTTTAACCCCCCCCCCCACACACACATAAACAAATAATTTTATTTTACTATGATGATTAACAGAGCTGATGTTGCGGGTTCTACTTGTTGAAATGGCCATACGATCTGGGAAATCTGAATTTTAATTCTGTGTAATATATAAGAACTATAGTGTTAAGCTGTGATATATTCATAGAATAAAGTGCTCAATATCAGAAATAGAGCATGATTAGATATGTGGCCAGATGATTGTGCCTAACATGAAACAGTCTGAGAGTTGATGTCAATGTTTACATCTGTTTTTTAAAACAAATGATATATTTCATACTATTTTTAGTATGAAATATATCATTTGTTTTAAATAGAATGTTTTTTTTGTTACTATTACTTTGCGAAATTTTACAAGGCAAGGAAGCAAAGGTGTACTCGTGAGAATCACACTAAATTTCATTAATTCTTTCATTGATGAAACTGCAATATAGAATTTTTTAAAGTAATTGTAAATTCATTTGATGCACAAGTTATTGTGCCGTATTAACAAAAGAACCATTCAATTTTCATTTGCAATTATACACTTGGCAATAAATACTAAAAAACTAGTATGAAATACATCATTTTTTAAAACACTTGGGTGGCCAAATAATTATAGCCGGTCGTGTATATTTTTTTAAAATGACTCATTTGTTGGAATTAAATGTTTTATGACATTAAACATGTGAGAAAATAATAAAAAAATAAAAATAATCTGACATAACCAGTGTTTATGGTCTGAATTTCGTCTAGTCCCTGTAAGTTGTGTAGGGGCCTCAATAAAAATAATAAAAAAATAAAAAAATAAAAAAATAAAAAAATAAAAATTATGGAAAAATTAAAGGGGTGGATTTAATAAGAAAGCAACTCATAAGAAATGGTTTCTTATTAAACCCACCCCTTTAATCTTTCCGTGATATATATATATATATATATATATATATATATATATATATCTTCTTTCTCTCCACATTTGCAACTGTCATCACACCTGTATTCCCATCCTTCCCTTGCTCCTTTCTAACTGGTTGGCCTTTCTCTTATCACCCCGTATCACCCCGAGCAAGGCGGTAACGCCACTAATGTGCATGGGGCTACACAAGAGAAAAAGATTAGTTAGAAGAGAGTGAAGAGAAAGGCCAACCAGTTAGAAAGGAGCAAGGGAAGGATGGGAATACAGGTGTGATGACAGTTGCAAATGTGGAGAGAAAGAAAAGGATATACAGGGTGGTGAAGTGGTTAAGAGATGAGTATTGACTGGAGTTTGTAGCCGTCAAGAAAGCAAGAATATGGAAGCGAGTTCCACAGGCTGGAAGTGCGAGAAAAGAAGATATATATATATATATATATATATATATATATATATAAATGACTAAGGAATGAAAAAACTACGATCAAAGCATTAATTTAAAACTGCACAATATAAAAATAGAGCAATGAATATTTATTATTGATTATACTATATAACCTGTGCAAACTACAATCTACTACAAAATTGTACATTTTCTTTCGACATTGAAAGAACTCATCAGGTAGTTAATAATGATGTTAATAAACGTTATTATTTTATTAATAAGTGGGGGAAGAAATTTGAAAGAGAAGAACACAGAGGAAATAAAATGCAAAGACACAGACTGACAAAAACAAATGTCGAAATTCAAAACAAGAAAGAAAGAAACAAGAGGGAAAAGCAAATGAAAACCGCCCAAAGATAAATAGACCCTAAATTTAGGTAAGAAGTAAAATATAGATAGATACAAATATCGGTCATGCGATATCTGGGTTAAACAAAGAGGAAAAAGTGAGAAAATGCACTTCCTCTGTGCATTTCCCACTTTTCCTTTTGTAATAGACTGTAGTTTGTACCTGTTCTAAAATACAATAAATATATATATATATATATATATATATATATATATATATATTAAATGTGCATTACCACACGGAAACTTATGTTTTGGGATAGAATCTTGTCATTAGGCAATGTTGGATGTTGGTTGCACAATCATTTACATTCAATGTAAATCACTTTCACAACGAGCATCCAACATTGTCTGAATACGAGATTCTATCTCGAAAAAGACATTTTTTGTGTTGCAATGCATATTTAGTTCATAATTATGTGTGTGTGTGTGTGTGTGTGTGTGTGTGTATAAGACATAAATTAACCCAGTGAGCGAACAAACCTAAATTAACTTAGTGAGCCAACAAACCTACCAAGGTTTCACCAAAACGGATCTTCAGAGAAGGTTGGCTCTGCTTACGTATTGAGCGCTTTCTTGCTATTGATTACTCGTCTCGGGTTTTTTCTTTGGGCTACGTACTGGCTCGGTCTAAATCGCTTTGGCTGATGTTCATGTGCTTAGCTTTTTCTTTTTTTACAACCATTTTTCCTTACGCGTGTATACGCGAAGGGTTGTTCGAAACGAATATAGTGATAAGTTTACTTTTTAATATATATATATATATATATATATATATATACACGAACTAACATAATTATTAGGCCATCCTAGTTTTAAAGAAAATGGTGTATTTCATACTATTTTTAGTATTTATTGCCAAGTGGATAATTTTAAACGAAAATAGAATGGTTCTTTTGTTAATACTGCACAATAACATGTGCATCAAATAAACTGTTTTGGTGTCCAGGTTTTGTGATCTCTTCTCCATGCTAGTCTCTTCTGATTGGCTGGCCGAAGCAAAGGCTTCCTGGATGCCTTGTACAATTTTGCAAAGTAATAATAACAAAAGAACCATTTTTCATTTAGAATTATCCACTTGGCTATAAATTCTAAAAATATATGAGATACATCATTTTTTAAAAACTTGTGTGGCATAATGATTATAGCCGGTAGTTTATATATATATATATATATATATATATATATATATATATATATATATATTTCTTTTTTAAATGAGTTATTACGCGGCCTAGGTTTTTACCAGAGTTATTGAAAATCGCCATTAGACACTACTCATGGTCGAAACCTAGTTTACTAGGACTAGTTTACGAATGAAAAATATTCAAAAGTTCTGCAATATAATTGTGTTAAGCACTTTTTAATACAAGTGTGCACTGGTCTAATCTTATTATGACCAGATACTAAGTAATTTAACAAATATATATATTCAGTAGATAAAATATATAAAAATTTTCAGAAAGTTTATTTATCCAAACAAACGTATAATCTTTTAGGTATTATCAAGAATGAATTTTAGTTTCCTTTTTTTTCATTTATTTGCTGAAAATAAAACAACTATACTATCAAAGGGAAAAGTATATAGAAATATTAACCAGAACAGCCTTTCAGACATTTATAAAGGAATTTGCTTTTATATATATATAAATATACCGTTTCAAACTCCTGTCAACATTCACTAGCCTCTACCATTTGATATTTGATATCGGGTCTTTGTCTCTGCACCCTCTAACCTCGCCACTACCAGCTCTGTCCTGTTCTACTTTGTGACCGTTGTTAACCTGGCCCCTTCCCCACTTTACCCCAGGCCCTTCGCCATTTGGAACAAGACAATGTCGCTGACGTGACGTAGAATCTCTGTTAGAGATCCTATGTCGAAAGGTACATCCGACACCTTTGAATTTTGAAAATTTTCTCTAATTAATATATATATATATATATATATATATATATATATATATATATACACTACATACGTAATTACACTTGTACGTACATACGCACAAATATAGGTACTTTGATGTGATGTTAGTAATCTTGTATTGCTATAACAATGTCGACTGAGTACTGCGGGGTAATCTTCTGCCCAGTCAGTCATGTCTCTTTCGAGACATGATCGCCCAAACGTGTATCACATATGGCACTTAACTGACTGAGTGATTTTGATTTTCACTACATTCAGCCTTGTGTCACTTCTAAGTTAACCTTAAAATATCAGTATGAGAATGGAAATCCTCACTGGGTGCCCCAGACATTCGGCCTTATGCATCAACGAAGCTACAAGTAGAAAATCGCCATACACGCAAATATTTTTGATTGCATACTGTATATGCATCGTATATATTAACTCTCTGTCTCTCTGTCTCTCTCTCACACACACACAGACTGACAAGAACATATCATTGTTACTAACGCACTGTCGAAATAAACCCCTTAAAAATCAATTGACCCCCCCCCACACCGATGGGAACAATGGCGTTAGATCGTTCAACTTGACGGAACACATTTTCTTAAGATGTTTGCACAGAATATGATATGACGAGCAATGTATACAAAATGAATATTTTTAATTAGTGGAAACCCATTGTAGTAAGAAATCCTGTAAGAGGCACCCAAATTTGCCGCATTTGCGCTCAATAATGTAAGCTCCTGGCAGAATTAGTAGCCACACCCGTATTGACCACATTTGAAAGCCTTACAGGATATCAAATCGCATTTATCACCATTTCTGCAACACGTCTAAAACTCTTGACGATCAGAAATTGGCAGCTGACCTCTCATCCGATCCAGCACTAATACCCCAGAAGTAGAACATGCGGACGGCTGAGTTCAATGCTCCGAAATTCAAACTAATCCCATTGCATCATCGTCGATCGGACTATGAACTACCACTAGTTTCAATGAGTAGATGTTCCCCGCGGGAAGGCACTATGCTTTGAGAGACTATTAGGCCATAAATTCACATATGACTTCAATAGAACTCGTGCAAACGATATATCGCTAAAGAAAATAAAGATGTCAGCGCCCTATACCGTTCCAGTAAGTCTTCATCTTCTATGTGAACTGTCCTTTCAGATCGTAGGCGATCATAGCTTTCCACATCACCCTATCCCTGGTGGCTATAAGCAGGCCTTCTCCTGTTACACCACGCAACCCTCGTTCCGTCATCCACCTGCTCAGGCCCTTCGAATATGCTATCGGCTGCTTTCTCCTGTTTTCTTTTCCCTCTATCTGGCCTGTTAATATCAGGTTCTCCAAGCGTTCCTTCCTCATTGCATGTCCCAGAAACTTCAGCTGTCTCTTTCTGATTCCCAGTATTATATATCTTTTCGTTTCCATCCTTTCCAAAACCTAATCATTTCTCACATGCTCAATCCATGATATTCGCAGAATCCTTCTGTAGAACCATGTTTCAGCTGCTTCAAGTTTTTCCTTCATTTTCGAAGATATTGTCCAACATTCACTGCCATATTTAAGAACCGACATTACATAGCAATCCAATACTCTCTTCTTTGTTTCTAGCGAAATTGTCCTGTTTCTTAATACCATACTCAACTTCTGGAATGCTTTCTTCACCATGCCAATTCGCCTTCGGATCTCTATGTTGCACTTTCCGTCTTCTGTTATAACACTTCCCAGGTATTTAAATTTTTGTACCTTCTTGATTTTTGTATCCCCCACCTGTATTTGGCATTTTGGGCTGCCCTTTCCGTTGACTACCATGCATTCGGTTTTCTTGCAGTTTATTTGTAGTCCTTTCTTGTAACTCTCTTCAGCTACCTTCCGTAGGAGGTCTTGTAGTTTCCTTTCCATGTCTGCTATCAGCACTGTATCATCTGCGTATCTTATTTTGCTTAAAATGTGGCCTCCGATGACGAATCTTGGCATAACTTCTAGGGTTCTCAGAATAATCTCTCTGTACAAGTTGAATAAATCCGGTGAAAAGACACGTCCTTATTGTACGCCCCTTTTATCTGACTATTAATTCTATCCTCTACTTTATGCAAAAACCAGATCTAATATATTACGATTATCGTATTTATACGGGAGCTGCTTAGTTCTCGCTTTCCAGTTTCTATAGAGTTCGAAAGAGTTTCTGAATTCTTGTATTTTCCATCCCCTAACTTCTCTCTTTCTCTCTCTCTCTCTCTCTCTCTCTCTCTCTCTCACACACACACACACACACAAACAGATGGAATGTAGTGAACGTCTC
Source organism: Ascarosepion bandense (assembly GCA_037127315.1). NCBI lineage: Eukaryota > Metazoa > Mollusca > Cephalopoda > Sepiida > Sepiidae > Ascarosepion > Ascarosepion bandense. The sequence goes on along the minus strand of JBBBDQ010001051.1, from coordinate 235,811 downwards.
ACTACTCTCTCGTTACTTTTATGAAAATTGCTCGGAAGAACTGCATCCCTTTGCGGTTAGGATCCCCTATACCACTTGCACAGTTGCAGGACACCCATTCTCCTTTCGCATACCGTCGTGAATAAATAAGTTTCACTCGTTCCCATTGATCTGTGGCACCGTCTCCCAAGAAGATGTTTCTCTGATCACTACAGTCTTAACCTTTTCAAGTTTAGGGCTAAGATCTATCTCCCACTTAGTCAGTTAAGTTCCATACATAATACACGCTTTGGTCGATCATGTCTCGAAAGAGACATGACTGACTGGGCAGAAGATTATTCTGCAGTACGTTGGCATTGCTTTCTTCGGTAGACAGGTTGCTGACCAAGAACATAGAGCCCAATCTGTCATGTTATTCGACCCATAGGTCTAGGAAAAAGAAGGGTATTATATTATTAATTAGTAATGCTTTCTTCGATAGACTGGTTGCCAGCAAAGTCTATAGAACCCAATCTGTCCTATTATTTAACCCATAACTGGAGGGAAGAGACGAATTAATAACTTTCCGTAGGTTATTTGTGCGTCAGAGAATGCAAGGAATAAAACTGGAATTCGAACTCGGCACCCCGATTTGTTGTTCCGAGTTGATATCCACTGCTCCACAACGCACATGCTATCTCCCACTACTAGTTGTATAAGCTGCTTCTTACCTTACCCTCTTCCTCGTAAAATAAGAAAAAGAATCAAACAAACAAACAAATAAGACAGAGGTTACTCAAAAAAGAACACTTATTCGATGATGACTGTGTGTTCTGCTATGGCGTTAGGAGTACAGACAAAGAGTGATGCCAAGAAGATTTGTTATGCCTTCATCAAATAGCGGTAGTGTCAAATATATGCAGTTGCAATCTTTGTTTCAATCTTGAAGCCTGTCTCTTTTGACATCAACCGGGCGTCAGTCAAATAAATCAAGCCTGTTGTGGCAATGATAGCCCATTATCTGACTACAAAATTATAAGCATAAATCGAACGATCAATATTTCTGGCCCCGATTCGACACAGCATTAAAATAAACGTGTACCCCTACCAGACTGAAGCAGCCACAATCTGGCCATACATATATTCTCCTAGTTGCCAGCTAGTTAATATAGTAAACGAGGAAATAAACTATTAGCAGAAAAGACATAATTCAGTGCTTCAGCTCAACAACTCCGAAATGGCTAAAACGGCCTTTTCTCAACCGACAGGACACAGACCTATCGATCTGGTATCTTTCCGGTTAAGTAGGAAAATAATTCCTCACCACCAATAATATATATATATATATATATATATATATATATATATATATATATATATATAAACTACCGATTATTAGTCCACCCCAATGTTTAAAAAAAAATAACGTATTTCATAGTATTTTTTCGTATTTATTGCCCAGTGAATAATTGTAAAAGATAATTAAATGGTGCTTTTCCTAATACTGCACAATAACATGTGCATCAAATGAATCTATAAATATTTAATATTTATTTATATAGCAGTTTCATCAATGAAAGAATGAAGAAAATTTAGGGTTCTTTTTTTTCTTTTTTGCTTCCTTGCCTTGTAAAACCTTGCAAAGGAATAATAACAAAAGAACGATTCTATTTTCATTTAAAATTATCCTCTTTAAAATAGTATGAAATACGTCATGTCTTTTAACAGAAGTATCTTTACAGGTATATATATATTGTCATCCGCAGACAGATCTGTTTCGCCGTACGGTTAGACTCCAATTGCTTTTTTATCCAGGATTGAAACCCGACCGAAATGGCGTCAGTTGGCGACTCTACTCCTGGGCTATGGGCGTTCGGCGGATAAATTTTAGTGAGGATTAGTGCCAAAATTGCTATATTTTTCAGTGGTTTATTGGTAGAAATGCAATTTAAGCAAGAAGGTTTTCGTCGTAAATTACTCAATATCATGAAAGATAGACCGTTAATAGAATTGATTGGATCGTTGTGCATGTGATTTTTTAAAAATGCGCGTAATTTCGCTTTGCTAAAATTACTTCTAAAATTTCTTCTATAGAAGAATATGCTAATATCATGAATTAGTTTAATCCCAATTAATCTCAAATCAGGATGTTTGTTCATCCAGTTTCGCACAGCGGATTATTACCCCTTCAATTTCAAAAACGCTTGTTCACCTCAAATCTGGATTTTGCCATAGAATATTCTGACCTCAGAAATATTGAAATAATTATTATATTAATCTCCATACAGTTCTCATCCACAACAAAGAAACAGTGGAGAAAGACAAAAATCTAAGGAGCTATTCGTCATTACTATGGGATCATTGGACTCTGCAAAATCATCAGATTTCTTATGTCTATTTAATTTGTACAGTCTGAATGCGAATAGTGATGTTGTTATGGCTTACATCGGCTTATATACAGACGATGGTCCTATGATTGTCCATAATTCTTCAAACTTTAAAATACACAGAATTCGTAAATATTGAAAAATTTAATCTAAATATAATAGTGCAAACTAACGTAAAAAAATGTTACCTTTCTAGATGTTGTTATAGATTTAATTCATAATGCATACTCACACTATGCAAAATATAATGCTAACTGTATTTACATCTAGTCTAATCTAAACTTATTTATAAATGGAAATTTGTCTGTGTGTGTCCGTTATCTATAGACTCCGAAACGGCTGAACCGGTTATCTTAAAATTTTACATAGTTGTACTATAAGCATCTGCGAGTGTTCTTAGCTTAGTTTTGTGTCGAGGTACCCCCGATAAATATCGAAAATCGATAATCGAAAAAAATCGGGTTAGAGAAGGAGTGGTCCGATTTTAATCAAATTTGATACATTCATAGACAAAGACATAAGAAACGATATTCAGAAGTTTGAAGGTTGCAGTTCTTACAATAGTGCAGAAAATCGATAACATATATATATATATATAAAAGGAAAGATGTTTGTGTGTGTGTATGTTTACCTGCCTGTATGTCTGTATTTTTTTCAACCCTTTTATTTTAGTTTTTGCTTCGGGTTTGGCTCTAAGTAGGTATAATTGTAGTTCTTAGACTCAGCCATGATGCTATTTACTCAGAAGATTCATTTAGCCTTCAAAATTCAGTTTACGACGAAAACACTTATTTGATATCGATACCAGGAAATCAAAATTTGACTTACATCCATTCATTTTTCTTTCAGTCTACGGTTTCGCTTTAACTGGAAACAACTATTGCTTTTTAGTCTTTCCTGCCAACGTCCAAAGAGTCTGAGCTCCAGGACCATGGATTAGTTTGAAAGCTTTCATTACATCCGAGCAACGCCGGGCTATACTGCTAGTTCTTAACTATGTGTTGTTTGATTCTGTCGGTTTCTTTTTCGCAGTTTGCAAATTTAATTTCGTTTCGAAATTCATATCCTTTTTTTTTAAATTTATGCGGTGTGTTTAGAATTTTTTGTAAATAAGTTTTGGTAAATTAAGAAGAAATTTAAAAAAGAAAATTAAAAATTGCAGACCAGTAGAAGGACTTTCAAATCACAGCCGAAAATTTCAACATACAAAAACTTAAAAGAAAATATAATTTTTAGCAAATTATTTTTCTCTGCTTGGTAATCAGATTATGACCAAAATTTATTTTCAAGTGTTTAAAAAATAATTTTTATAGTTATAAGAATCTGACAATTCCATTTCTAAGCTTCTACTAACTTTAAACTCTGTGCAGTCAAATCACATACATAATAAATATTTTCTTTGTAGTCACGTCACACTCTTGATATATATTTTCTTTTCTATACAAAACTTTCTTTCCGGTGATACTAGTATTTCTTTATTATACACCTTGCCGGATTTTAAAAAGAGGGCCCTTAGAGTCTTTAGAATTGGTTATTCTTCAAATGTAAAACACTGAATATATATATATATATATATATATATATATATATATATAATTATTATTATTGTAAAACGTACCAAGAAAACAGTATCACTAATAATGACTAAAATCATTACGTCCTACAGTTAACAAAACAGTAAATTTAGTAGTCAATCCCAAAAGGTAACACCAAATGGGAAGAGGGGAATAAAAAAAAAGAAACAAACAAAGCAAAAGCTGTGTTCGAAAGAAAAAAAACCCAAGACGAAAACCTTAACAGTAAAGAGCTCAAAAGTACGAAAGTAGAGCAAAGATACGAACTAAATCTAAAATCTTTTAGAGTTAGTTCGTGTGTGTGTGTATATATATATATATATATATATATATAATATTAACTATAGCAACAACAATACCAAGAGTAAAACTAATATTAATCAAGCTATAATTTAAATCGTTTTGTATAAGCCACCGAGAACAAACTCAGAGGAAAAATAAGGGGAAGCAAAAAAAAGAAACAAACGAAGTACAGGAACAAAAAGTCAAGAACTCGTAAGAAAGAAGAAAAAAACCAAGACAAAAAGCCTAAAACTAAAGCGCTCAATACAAAAGCAGAGCAAAAAAGCTTCCTATGTATGGGAAAGTAAAAAAACTACTAATAATGACTCCATTTTGAAATTGGAAATACTAAAAAGATGTTCTAAATATAAAGCAGGTAGTAAATTCTGTAAATTTATGTGGAGAGGAAAAATTAGCTATTGCTTTATTTGAACCCGCACAGAATTTACTAAATTCTAAAATTAAAATTCTACAAGAATGCAAACATATGAAAAATTGCCTGCTGAATTTTGGTTTAATTATTCTCTTGAAAATATAATTTTTTTTTTTGGAATAAAATTTGTCTCCTCCCACTTTCTCGTGTTTTGGTGTTTTCTTCGTTTTAATTTGAGTTCCTATATATTTGCTATTTTAAATCTTTGTTGTCAGCCAATTTCTCTGACGAGACCTTAGGCGAAACCGTGGTCGGTTGTTGGCTCCTGCTTAGATTTTCTGTATATATATATATATATATATATATATATATATATATATATATATATATAAAGAAATGTAGTTATAGGTTGTGCTATTTTTATAGGATAAAGTGCTCAATATTATAGAGCGTATGAAAATAGAAAGGTCAACATTGTTGGCCTGATGATTGTGCCGAGCCTGAGAAAGGCTGTCAATTCTGTCTGTTGACTTCAATGTTAACTTTTGTGTGTATATAAAAATATTTTTGTATGTCTTTAATCTTTAAGACGAATGTGCGAATGGCCTAAACTATTCATTTGTGATAGAAGGGTTAGGGTTAATCCTGCCGCCTAAATTCTATCGTTTTACAACGGGCAACTTAAATAAATACCTCTTGCTTTTAATCTTTTATAGTTTTGTACGCTTAGGTGGATGTGCGTTGGGGTGTAGTAGATATCGACTCGGAACGACGAATTGGGAGAGCCGAGTTCGATTTCCAGTTGAATTTATTGCATTCAATTACACACAAATTACCTTGGGAAAGGTAATAATCCGTCTCTTTCTTCCAGTTATGGGTTAAATAATAAAACAGATTGGGTTCTTTAGCCTTGGCTGGCAACCAGTCTACCGCAGAAAGCAATGGCAACCTTCTGCGGAATAATCTACTGCCCAGTCAGTCATGTCTCTTTCGAAGACATGGTCACCCAAAGCGTGTATCACATATGACACTTAAGTGACTGACGCTTATTAAAAAGATGGAACAATAAGAGAACAAGAACTAAGACGACAGAAGATAATGATTTCGAGGTTCAAAGTTAATCGAGAAGCAGGAATAGTTTCACAAACGAGAAGAAACTTAGAGTTACGTCAAATCATTTCAATTGTAAAATAATGCCAACTTCTAGTCAGTCAGTCATTTAAGTGCCATACGTAATACACGCTTGGGCGATCATGTCTCTTAAGAGACATGACTGACTGGTCAGAATATTATCCCGCAGTAGGTTGCCATTGCTTTCTACGGTAGACTGGTTGCCGACCAAGACTACAGAACCCGATCTATTCTGCTATTTAACCCATAACTGGAAGGAAGAGACGGATTAATACATTTCCCAAGGGTATTTGCGCGTAAGTGAATACAATGGATTCAACTGGAATTCGAACTCGGCTCCCCGATTTCTCGTTCCGAGTCGATAGCCACTGTACCACACCGCACATGCCAACTTCTAGTACTGCGCTTAAAGTCGCAAAGTCCATGTCTCTAAATAACTTTAATTTCTTAATATTCTTTTTAAAATAAATGAAAAACATGCTTTTTGTACACAAGCTATTACAGGGGAATTAATTTACAACTTTACTAAAATTTAATGTTATTTTATTCAAATTGATTACAATATTTGAATTGTTACCAGGGTTCATAGAGTGAAATTACGTTCAGCTAAAAGGAATGAATTCCAAAACAATAATTTTAAGTGTTTGGCTATGAATATTGCAGCCATATTTGTAGAAGTGGAATCCAGTTAGAGTTTTGTTTGGTAGTGAAGAATTGTTGAATAGCTCTAACAATAGCAGTCCAAATAGTCCAAGCATTGTTAACCACGGAAGCGTCTTATAATAAGACACTACGTTCGTCATATAGCTATATACTATATCTCCTAGTTTTTCCACTACTGGCATTGTGAGCACGGATGTTGTATCAGCGTGTAGCAGAAGACTCTTCATTAAGAGAAAAAAAATCAATCTTTTCTGTAGAAGACAATTGTCTTTAATGACGGAATAAGGAAAATAGATGCCAAATTGGGCTCTAATAGTCAGAGTAAATTATTCCTGTATGTGAGGTTCGATAACCGGGAAAATTTTGATTATTTTTAGCTGGATATGTTGTACAGGCATAAACAAAAAAACCCTGGATTTAATTAACTGATAAGCCAGGGGCAAGTCTCCGAGAACCGATACTTATGTTTTACGTTTGCCTCTAATATCTAGTAGACATACAATGATAGCCATGTCAGAGGTATTGTTCCCAGTTAAATCAAAACAATGAGAAGAAAATTGTGTCAGTTGCTATTGCAGAAACAGAAGCTTTGATAAATTGCTTTAGAAAATGAGATCTCTTAGAGATGAACATGCTCACCTCACAAAAACTGAAGTGAAATAAATGAAACTTTAAAAATCAAAATTAAATAATAGAGACTTTTTGGCAAAGTAAGACGGCATTTATGGCAACAACAATTCTTGTCTGTCTGTTAATAAAGTGCATTTGATATTTGGATAGCGAATCAATTGAAATATTGTTCTACAAAAGCAGAAGATGAGGCTCTTAGCCTTTTGTTGCTGCTGAACTATAAAAAATTATCCCTCTCCTGTCCGTCGTACCCCTTCCAAAAGTTGGCGATCATTGCCCTCCACATCTTCCTGTCCTTGTATCTCTTAATAAATGGTCTTTTTTGTTATCATTACTAAACGTTGTTCTGACATCTATTTCCTCAAGTTTGCTTTATTCTTCTTCATCGTTCCGTGCATTGCGTTTGCAATAATTGTTCTCCACAGCGTCCTGCCCACTGTAGCTGTTAGTAAATGGTGTGTTCTGTTACCTTTCCTGAAACTTGTGTCATCATCTATTTACTCAAGGTCATTACGTAGGTTACGTGTTGTTTTACTCTGTCCCTATTGATTTCAATCTGTCCTGTGAGTATCAGATTTCCAAAACCCACTTTCTTCATTAAGTGCCATCAAAATTTCAATCTGCCCTGTGAGTAACATATTTTTCAAGCCCTCTTTCTTCATTACGTTCCCTAGAAAATTTAATCTGTCCTGTGAGTTTCAATTATTACAAAACCGCTTTCTTTCTTACGTGCCCTAGACATTTCAACTGTCGCTCTTATATAAAGTGTAAGTGACCTTTTTTCTATTTTCTTTAAAACTTACTTTTATTTCATAAGCATGTCTCTTATTTACAAACGCCAATCCAAATGCTAAAAGATTTCCGTCAATTTGCTATTACAAGTTTTCTGAAATAAAATCTCAAATCAAAAGATTTCGTGCATTAACAGATTTGCTAAAAACAATGTTTTAAAATGGACTCAGAATGAAGCCGATGAAAACATTGTATTTAAAAGGAACAAAGAAAACACTTATCCCCCAAGTCCCTAAAATAGAGACAGATTTTAAGAACCGTGTAATCTTATGTCAAAAGGGAATATACGGTATATTTCTAGAAAATTATGAGGCTATTCTGAATATCTCAAGAACAGGTTGCGTAGCCTTGATGTAAATGTCGAATCAATCAGGACCGTACGACTTCCTTTCAAGCTAATTTTAAATATTGCTGTCATATTTGGTCTACTGATCCTGCTATGATATTTAGAGATTTTGATAAACCCAAATAAGAATCTGCAATGATATTAATACGTGCCCTTTGTAATATTTTATTCCCCACTTCTCGACAAACAGATTGTACATATGAGAACTACTTAGGACTTTGTAGAGACTCTGAGGTATTATGGTAGCTGTATTAAGAATGGCAAGTAAGAATTTGCTGCTTTGGTGTAACGAAAACTGGTATATTTAAGTCAGTAATTGTAATTAGTTAAGTTTAAAATAAGACAGGCTGAAGACCAGCCTTTCCCTATTCCCTTTCTTTTTCGCCTGGTGCAACATTTTTTGTATTTTGAAATCAAATATTACCTTTCTCTATGGTATCTAAAATTTAACCACAGTAATAGATTTTCGGCAAGGTCACATTTTTTTACAGTTAAAATGGCTAGACATAACCGTAAGTTTTATGTTAATAGGTTCTTCAATCCGACTTTTGCTTATGGAACTTTTCCCAGTTTTTTGTTTTTTTTTGGGCTGTCAAATTTGATCTTTAAAAAATGTGAATGCAATGTTAATTGTTATCTTCTGTCTTCTTAATTCCTGTTTTTTATTGTTCTCTCTCCTTAATTATGTTTTCTTCTTCTCATATTATTATAAGTCCTATGCTAACAGTTTCTTCTCTTGCTTGGGGAACTCTCTTCAAAAATGTAAAGCAATGGCAATCGTTATCTTCTGTATTCTTAATTCTTGTTCTTTTATTGTTACTTCTTCTTAATAGTATTTTTCTCACACTCTCTACTACTCAGTAAAATAGCTTGTCTTAGTGGCTTTATTGCCTTACTTGGAGTGAAATGAAAAACTCACAAGGTTTTTTACAAGACATCCTATCATCCAGGCTTTACAGCACACTCTTAGTTTCCAGAATGTGATACTTTCAACTTTTTTTTTGCGTTGAAAGATCAATAAGAAAGATTGCAATTACGAAAGTGAAATGAAATGTAGACGCTGTAGAAAGTGTGTCAAGGATTCGCGGGGATACTTTGAAGGGGACTAAGGCATTACTGCCATCGGTAGGTGATATTGCTCGTTATATTAAGTAATCTGATCCTCTTTAAAATGATATCAAAATAATGCAGAAATTTAATTTGGAAAGAACACTAATTATAACTAATATTTATAGCTATAGTTATATAATATAGTATAGCTACTAGTTAAGACTCTATATTTAACATCCTAAAATCTATACATTTTTTAATCGGCATTTTACATTTCCGGGAAGTTGTTCTATTAAGTTTGGTAATTCTTAGGACTATTATACAGCTAACACGGAAAAAGAGCGACAAGACCTTCTAGAAAAGGTAGATAAAGAAAGTAAAAAGAAAGGACTACAAATAGATTACAGGAAAACCGAATGCATGGTCATCAGCAAACAGAGGATCCAAAAATTCAGGTTGGGGATAATAAAACCAAAACAAGTACAAAGATTTAAATACTTGGGAAGTGTTCTAACGGAAGACAGGAAAGTGCGACACAGAGATCCGAAGGCGAATTGGAATAGGCAAGGACGCATTCCAGAAACTTAGCAGAGTATTAAGAGACAGGAAAACTTCGCTAGAAACAAAGAAGAGAGTACTGGATAGCTATGTATTGTCAGTCCTTCAATCTGGACAAAGATGAATGAAAATTTGAAGCAACTGAAATAAGGGTCTACAGAAGGATGCTGCGAATATCATCGAACGAGCATATGAGCAAAGATGAGGTTTTACAATTGATGGAAACGAAAAGGAAATTAATACTGAACATTAAGAAGAGACAGCTGAAGTTCTTTGGATAACTGATGAGAAAGGAAGACGTGGAGAATCTGATACTCACCGGTTAGATAGAAAGAAAAAGAGACAGGGGAAAGCAGTGGATAACATATTTGAAGAGCCTGATCAGGTGGATGGTAGAACGGGATTTGGATGGAGGAACAGGAGAAAGTTTACTAAGAGCTTAGGGAGACGTGGAAAGCCATGATCGCCTATGTCCTGAAAAGACAGGGCACATAGAAGAAAAATATATATATCAACTGTTTGTAAGAAATTATAATGTGGGTATAAAGTGGGGGATCAATTTTATATTATAATCAATATATAAACTAATCTCTCTTTTTGTGGCCATGTTAGTTTCTATACATTTATATTCTAGATTTACGGGCTTGAGATAATGGATGAAAGAACGGGGGTTGCATGGTGTAACAAGAGAAAGCGTGCTAAGAGCCACCAGGGATAGGGAGACGTGGAAGGCCATGATCGCCTACGTCTTGAAAGGACAGGGCACATAGAAGAAGAATATATATGCCAACTGTTTATAAGAAATTATAGTGTGGGTATAAAGTGGGGGATCAATTTTATATTATAATCAATATATAAACTGATGCCTCATTTTGTGGCCATGTTAGTTTCTATACATTTCTATTCTAGATTTACGGGCTTCAGATAATGGATGACAGAACGTGGGTTGCATGGTGTAACAAGAGAAAGCGTGCTAAGAGCCACCAGGGATAGGGAGACGTGGAAAGCCATGATCGCCTACGTCTTGAAGAGACATGGCACAAAGAAGAAGAAGACGAAGAAGAAGAAGAATTCTTTGGAAGCTATTCTGCTTGTTTTTTTTTCAGTCTGAGAATGGCAACAACATAATAATATGAAAAGAATTAAACCATTTTGAAAATTTAATAGAAAAATTTATATTTCTAGACTGAAATTCTGTTCTAATCATATTTTTGTTCAGAAGTATGACGCTTTTTGACTCTAGTGTCATCATCAGATGTGTTATGATTTCTTAGACAGATTCGAACTGAATCACTACAATCCCAAAGATCCAATGGGAGAACTTTAAGATTTGCCGTATTTTCAACTTCAAATCCGTAGGAGGGGTGTGTCTAAATATATTCTACTAGGTGTGCGCACGAGCGTAGCTAAAAAGACATTTTGCCTAGATCATTAGTTATTAACTAGCAGTATAGCCCGGTGTTGCTCGGGTGCAATGAAAGATTTAAAACTAATCCATAGTCCTGGAGCTCGGACTCAGCCTAAAGAATATTTGTGTGAAGTTTGGTGAGAATCGGATAAAAATTGTGGATTTGTATAAAGGACATACAGACAGATAAACAGACACACACACAAACATCTTGCCTTTTATATCTATATATTATCGATTTTCTGCACTATTGTAAGAACTGCAACTTTGAAACTTCTGAATATCGTTTCTTATGTCTTTGTCTATGAGTGTAGCAAATTTGATTAAGGTCTGACCACTCCTTCTATAACCCGATTTTTTCGATTATCGATTTCCGGTATTTATCGGGGGTACCTCGACACAAAACCTAGCTAAAAACTCTCGCAGACGCTTATAGTACAACTGTGTAAATTTTCAAGAAAATCGGTTCAGCCGTTTCGGAGTCTATATGTAACGGACACACACACACACAGACAAAGTTCCATTTATAAATAAGTTTAGATTTAGATATATAAGATTATTTTCAGACAATCCAGCAATCAGTTCGCTAAGCTTTTATAATTTTAAAAATGGGTTCGTGTGAACTGGTAGGATGCCACCACTGTTTAGAATTATAATTGAAAGCCAACTCCAGACTATCATATCGTGATAATATACACATATCTTTAGTGTCGAGTCTCTCATCCATCGTAACAATGCTTTTGGCGTATTGTAATACTTAGAGATTTTTTGAGTTTTTATTTTTTATTCTTCAGAAAAACCGCATTGAAAAATTGAAGATATTCAAGCAGTTTTTACGCTTGAAGTTGGTTAGCGAAAAATCAGCATGTTGTGTTTAAAATAACCATGTTTCTACGCGTGTATTAATAGCGGGCGTGTTTGTGTTCCTCGAAGCAATTTGCACTCTTACTCACGACATGGCTACAAACATGAGCCATCAGCCGACGAAGATTTTTTTGTTAGGAAAAGAAGAAATGCGGGTATATTTCTCATAATCATTCTCTCCCCATCTTTAATATTGAACTAATTATTTCAGCAAATTCGGGTTTACATTATCTGGTGGTTTAATGTTGGCATAATTATAATAATTAAAAAAGAAGGATAATGTCATGACGACATGATAATTAACATCTTCTAGAAGACCAAAATGAACAAGAAACAACAAAACAGTAATAAAAGAATTCCTGGAAGCCAACAATTTTAAAAGAATAAAGAAATAGGTCCAACATTGAGAGGTATATAAACGATTAGGATTTAAATATATACACCTATAATATAAGGTAATATTAAAATCTTAAAACGCAGAAAGAGTAAATTACCTTAAAATTTCAAAGTTAAAATTATTGTCCCAATGTATGACAGCAAACAAGGTCTAGTCATCGTAAAAATCAAAACAAAATTGGGAATAATAAAAATGAATGCTGTACATATCGTCTTTACAGCGTGCGGAACATTTTCTAACAATCTATAAATTTACCATTTGTCCACGCTTAGAATATTGATGGGTACATTGGCTCTGGTGCTCTTGTTATTTATCTAAAGCTCCTTGATAAAATACAAAGAATCAGCAATCTGGCGTTTAGCATTCAGTCAATTTTCCACCGGAGTAAGGTGCCTCCCTCTATCTTTTCTATAAATTCTGTTATGGTATTCGACCTGTTGTGCTTTTCGCTATATTACCCTTTTTTTCTTTTCTCATGTCGGCCCAAGCAAGGCAGTTAACTGCCACTGTTTTGCGGGGGGTTACATAGGAGGAAAGTTATGAGAAAGATTTACAGGTTATATGGGGTGTCAGGAAGTGGGTAAGAGAAGGATGACTGTGACCATAAAGTGAGGGATCACTTTATATATTGATTGTAATGTAAAAATGATCACCCCTTTATACCCACATTATAATAGTATAGCATTATTTTTTTATGATCATATCGCCCCAAGTAAGGCATTTTGCTGCCGGTGCGCAGGGGGTTACATAGGAGGAAAGTTATGAGAAAGAGTGATAGGTTATAGGGGTGTCAGGAAGTGGGTAAGAGAAGGATGAGAATACTGATGAGAGTAGAGTGGACAGAGAAAGGAGCATGAGAGAGAGGATGCAAGTTAGTGAGATAGAAGATTATTGACTTTACATTTAAATTATTGGAGATTGTAGCTGTCGGTGAAGCAAGTAAACGGAAGGGAATTCTACAGGCGGGAAGTGCGAGAAAAGAATAGGGTCGAATACCATAACAGAATTTATAGAAAAGATACAGGGAGGTACCTTACGACGGTGGAGTAGAATTTGCGGTTACATTTTATTGGTTTCACAGTAAAAGGGTGGGACCTAGTTGCTAATCTTGTTGCTCGAGTAAATTCATATATAGGTAACACCAGTGAGCTAAGTTCATCAGAGCAGAAGCCATGAAAGTAGTTGCAGAAGAGACACAGGAAGCCACGTTGCGCCGGTGAGAAAGTGACTGTATCTGAGCTGCCAAGTCGGGATCGATGACATTACAGATTCTCTATTGGATTTTGTCAAGTGCCTCTAGGTGGATAACAGGAGCACCCGACCATATATAGCAGCAGTATTCAATCAATGGGCGGATGGTAGATTTATATATGCGCAGGATGGTTTTAACGCGAAAATTTTTCTGGCCCTACACAGAGAACCGACCTTCTTAGCAGCGGATTTAGCTATGTTTTCTATGTAGCCATTTTAATTGAGGTTTGTTGTGAAAGTTAACCCGAGGAGGCGCAGTGTTTTGTTTTCAGGGAGACTAGCCTGATCAATGCTAATGGGAGGTAGGAGCGATTGTCTGTGATGGTTAATAGATAGCAGTTTCGTTTTGGAACCATCAAAATTCACGAGCCATTTCTAGAATTTTTTTTAGCAGTTGAGTAGACTAGATGTAACCGTAGGTTCTATGCTAACATTTTCTTTTCACGCACTTTTTTTTTCAGTTGAGTAGACTAGATGTAACCGTAGGTTCTATGCTAACATTTTCTTTTCACGCACTTTTTTTTCTTCTGGCTTTCAGCTGTTGTTTTCTAGCCAACTTTAATCTTCAAAAATGTAAATGCAATGTCAATAGCTATCTACTCTATTCCTGATTATTCTTTTATTGTTTCTTACTAGTGTTTATGTTTGCAATTTTCCACACCCAATAACTGTGTCTTAGTGGCTTTACTACTTTGCCTGGGGCTAGCACGTTTAAACTACCCAAAATGGCTAGCATAAATGCTTTTAGGCACCATTACATTAAAAGAACTTCAAATTCTACGAAGAATTAAAACAATTCTTATATCAACATTTCCGGGAACAATATTATAAGGTTGCTGAAGTTTTGAGAAAACCAGATGTCATTTGATGCCCTCTTAAAATCAATACACAAACACAATGAGGGAAATAATAATAATTCAATGAGTTTACTTTGCTCTGGGACTTCTTAATAAGCATCAATCACACTTAACAAGCAAATACACGAATCGTCGAAGATTTTAAAGACTATGAGAGACATCTTAGAGAAATAATAATATTGACCAGTATAAGAAAATACTTTGAGCCAAAGAATTTGGTAAATTCCTTAGACGTAATGATCTGGAGATAGAAATTACATACATGTGGAATTTAAACCCATCAGTTATTCAAGCAAAAAGATTAAGTAGAAAATCCCAAGTGTGTTATTCTCACACTGAAGGTAATAATAATAATAATAATAATGATAATAATAATAATAATAATAATAATTCTTCACCAAGAAACAATAGACCACCTAACCTCAGGCTGTTCTGTGCTTGCTCCAAATGAATATAAAAATCGCCACGATAGAGTTGGGCAATATTTACATTGGGCAATGTGCAAACATTATGGAAAAGCTGTAAACAAACACTGGTATGAACATCACCCAGCACCGGTTACAGAAATAGAAGATGTAACCATTCTATGGGATTACACCATCTACACAGACAGAAAAATTGAAGCAAACAGGCCAGACATTATTGTTAAAAACCAGAAGGAGAAAACTTGTCTATTAATTGATATGGCTTGTCCAGCGGATTGTAACATAGCAATCAAGGAATTTGAAAAACTGTCAAAATATAAAGACCTGGAAATTGAAATAGAAAAAATGTGGAAATTTAAAACAAGAGTTGTGCCAGTGATAGTAGGTGCACTTGGAATGATAAAAAATGGAACAAAACAACAGATTGAAAGAATCCCTGGAAACCCCAGCTTAAGAGATATACAAAAAATTGTCTTATTAAGTACAGCCCACACACTAAGGAAAACTTTATCTATGTAATGCTAGGGATGATAGGGAAGATAGAAAAAACATGAAATGGAGTCATAACAACACGCCACGACCTTCCTTAGGTCTCCCAGCAGACTTGGTTGGTAGTGAGACCAAAGCAGAAATCGAAATATGATGAAAAATGACATAATAATAAAGCTTTCAGTTTTTCAGAAATGTATTCAATACAGAAAAATCTCATTAGAAACAAAGAAAAGAATGCTGGATTACTACGTGATATCTGTCCTTCTGTATGGAACTGAATGCTGGAAGATCTCATCACGGATGAAGGAGAGGCTTGAGGCGGACGAAATGTGGTTTTACAGAACGATGCTGAGGATAATATGGACGGAGCCCGTGTGCAACGATGAGGTGTTGGAAAGGATGCAAACGAGAAGAAAACATAATAAATATCAGGAAGAGGCAAGTGAGGTTTCTGGGACACGTAATGAGGAAGGAGGGACTGGGGAACTTGATACTCACAGATCGTATGAATGGAAGAAAAGACAGGGGAAAGCATCCCGAGATTACTTGTTAAGTCTGAGCAAATGGTTGACGGAGCGAAGCTTGGAAGAGATGCCAAGAGAAAAATTATTGAGTGTGACAAAAGACAGAGCCAAGTAGAAGACCATCATCACCTACGTCCTGAAGGGACACGGCACATGAAGAAGAAGATTCAGTAACAAAGGTATGAATTAAACGACTTAGTAAATGATTTTATCAAACAACAAATCAAAAGAAATATAAATAATTATTATTGCGATTATAATAATATAACTTAAAATCGTTTAGGGAGCAATTTTCCACAAAACAATCTTGAATGAATCCTGATAACTTTGTAGTACCCTGAGTTCAGACATTCGTGAGCAGTCAAAATACATTAGTAATAAGACCTTGTGGGATGGATAGGTAAGTATATCAAGCAGCTGGTGAAGCTGTCCAATTCGTGGTTGGTGAACTCCAGGCTATATTCAGAAATCCTTCTTCCTTTGAGCATACTTAACATTAATAGGCGTACACTGTTGGCGGCACTGTTTCAAAGATCACATGCGCGGACATCGGCTCGGAATGAGAAATCAGGGAGCCGAGTTCGAATTCCAGCTGAATTTCTTGCATTCATTTTCGCACAAATACCTTAGGGAAAGGTATTAATCAGTCTCCAGTTATGGATTAAATAACACTACAGATTGGGTTCTGTATCCTTGGTTAGCAACCAGTCTACTTCAGAAAGCAAAGGCAACCTACTTCGAGATAATCGTCTTCCCAGACAGTCATGTCTCTTTCGAGACATGATCGCCCAAGCTTGTAACGTATGGCACTTAACTGACTGACTCAATATAATAGTTGGAATCATGATTAAATCTTCTACTGGGTATAAAGTGAGGGATCAGTTTTATATTGTTTTTAAGTAATAAACTGATCCCCCACTAATTACTACTTAATAATATTATACACCTCTTTTTGCTACAGCTATGAGTCGAATAACAGGACAGATTGGCTTCTATAGTCTTGACTGGCATCCAGTCTACCACAGAAAGCAATGACAACCTACTGGGGGATAATCATCTGCCCAGTCAGTCATGTCTCTTTCGAGACATGATCGCCCAAGCGTGTATCACTTATAGCACTTAACTGACTGATTTAAGATATCAGCTTCAGGAACTAGAGCGAAAAATGAAAACCTTTACATACATGAATTACGATAAAACGTTTGAGAAAGAAAAACATTGAAAAAACTTATGAAAATAATTTTAATTTTATATAAAAATGCCATTTTGGGTGTGTGTTGTAGAGAAGTGGATATCAGCTCAGAACGAGAAATTGGAGAGCCGAGTTTGAATTTTGGTTGAATTTGTTGCATTAACTTACGCGCAAATATTCCTTTGGAAATGAATTAATCCATCACCTCTCTTTCCAGCTATGGGTTAAATAGCAGGACAGATTGTGTTCTATAGCCTTGGTAGGCAACCAGTCTACCGCAGAAAGAAATAGTGTGATAATTCTTCACCTAGTCAGACATGTTTCTTTTTTCTTTCGAGACATGATCGTCCAAGCGTGTATCACGGATGGCACTTAACTGACTGCCACCTAGCCAGAGGATAAAAAGGTTTACGAAGGGTCAACATCCCTACCTATAAAGAAGACAACTTACAAAAGCCTTCGTCGATGGCCTTATGCTTTACTTGGAGCGATGTATTTAGAAGAAGGAATGACATTAATATTTGAGTAAGATGCATGGCTAAAACTAGAAAACTAGAACCAAGTAAAGGAATTGAACTACCCACCCATGAAACTACCAAAAGGGTTAGCCATTTTGGATAGCTGAAATGATAATATTCTAGAAGTAAAGAGATGGAAAATATTAACAGTTGTTCTTTCAATGTCGATACAAAATATGCAATTTTGTAGCAGATTGTACATGTTCTAAAGTATAATTTGTTATAAATATTCATTGCTCTATTTCTATATTGAGCACTGCTTTAAATGAATGTTTTGAATGTTGCAAATATTTGCTTCGTTAATCATATATATATATATATATATATATATATATATATGTAATGAATTATTTTGAACATTATTTTTACCGATACTCGTATTTAAGTAGATATTCTGTTTTTAATTAAACAGTATTTTATATTTATATTTACCGTGAAATAATCAGGCCGGTAGATATAAAGATAAAATACTGTTTAATTAAAAACAGAATATCTACTTAAATACGAGTATCGGTAAAAATAATGTTCAAAATAATTCATTACAAATTGTCGGTTACTTATAACCAAGTTTCGTTAAATTTCGTTAATTTCCGTAACATGTTTATATATATATATATATATATATATATATATATATATATATATATATATATATATATATATATATATATATATCGTAGAATATTTGGTATTTAAGTCAGGTAAATTCAGATAGAGATGAACTCAAAAGATCTCAATGTTAAATTTATTTAATGTAATCTAGAAAAAAATTTAGATATTCTACATTTTCATGGGTATTACGTATTTCGTAGCAAAAAGATAAAAAGTTTTTGAGTCTGACGAGGAGCGTTTTATCTTTTGGGTTTGACGAGCAGCGTTTTTTTTTCTTCTTGCAGTGAAGTACGTATTACCCATGAAATTGTAGAATATCTAAAATTCTGTCTAGAGTATATATATATATATATATATATATATATATATATGTTTTTTCAATATTTAAAAATGGCATTGAATCTACAAATTAGTAGTGTCTCCTCATATATGAAACCCCCCAAAAATTTGGTTATGCGAAAGCTGGATGCTGTCATCCTGCGAGTATAATCGAATACCTCCTTAACTGAATAGAATACAAATTGTCTAGAAATTCTTCTTGAAAAATTATTTTCAATGAGGATTACGAAAATGCTTTAAAAGAAGATAGGCATAAATCCAAACTAGACTATAAATCTAAAATAGATAAACAAATGAAAATATTACGAGGAAACGAAATATTATCTGCTTCAATCACCTTTTGAATTTAGACGTGGAATTCAAAATAGGGAAAATTTTCCGAATTACTTTTCACTAAAAATTCTGAATTACACAAGATATTTAATAGAAATGCAGTTAAATCAGGCTACAGCTGTTCTTGTAACTTAGAAATGTAGATAAAAAGACAAGACACCAGGAATTTCAAATATGACGCTTAGCAAGATGTTAATAATGATAAATCTAACTGTAGAGATAAATGTAATTTCCACATTTCATTGCATTCACTTACGCGCAAATATCCTTGGGAAAGGTATTAATCCGTCTCTTCCTTCCAGTTATGGGTTAAATAACAGGACAGATTGGGTTCTGTAGCCTTGGTCAGCAACCAGTCTACCGCAGAAAGCAATGGCAACCTACTGCGGGATAATCTTCTGCCCAGTCAGTCATGTCTCTTTCGAGACATGATCGCCCAAGCGTGTTTCGCATATGGCACTTAACTGACTGACTGAATCACAAATCATCATTCAGAATATAAAACCTTAGAGATTATACCTATGTAGCAAAATATATATGAAAATTAGAATAAAAATATATATGTAAGTATATTTTAATGGAGTATATTTAGAAAAGTAAAACCTTACAGGAGTATTGATATGTATCAAGCACTTCTTATTAGAACTTTTTACTGGTTTGACAAATAACTACTGTATATATATATATATATATATATATATATATAAGAACGAACTAAGCACTAACACATCAGTCAAAGTACGTAGCCCAAAGAAGAAAAAAAAACCGAGACAAGTATCCTAAAACACATATATATAAATTATAAATTATATTTTAGAACATGTACGTATTTTTTTTTCAGTGGATATATATATATATATATATATATATATATATATATATAGATGTATATGTTCTAAAATATAATTTCTAATAAATATTCACAGCTCTATATATTATATATCGAGCACTGTAAATTAATGTTTTGGACGTTGTAAAAATTCTTTCTTCGTTCTGTATTCACTTGGTCATATATATATATATATATATATATATATGTGTGTGTGTGTGTGTGTGTGTGTGTGTGTGTGTGTGTGCCTGAATAGACCTAACGGATGAAACCTGGGTAAACATACATATCTCAAAAATTTGTAAGGATATATTTATATATATATATATATATATATATATATATATATATATATGATTGTTCAGTTCATATCATATTACATTGAACACTGTTTTATTAACACTTGAATGATAGTATTATGTGTCTGTACCCTCATACGTACATTTGGCAATTCACGTAACTATATATATATATATAGTCATCCGCAAACAGATCTGTTTCGCTGTATCACAGCTCATCAGTACGGTTAGACATCCGATTGCTTTTTAACCCAGAATTTAAATCCGGCCGAATTGGCGTCAGTCGGCAATTCTACTTCTATGCTATGGGCGCTCGGTAGAAGAAGGCAGACTTTTAGCGTGTGATGTATCATACGCCAATGGCCAGAGTGCTCTAATTCATTACTGAATGAGCGATACGTACAAGCTAGAGTAGCTACTGTTTTTTCAAAGTCTACCATTCAACCAGAGTGCACAATCAGGGTGTGAGAGCGTTATACATGATAGATTTTATTTTGATAATTGTTTCCCTATTTATAGTTCTGGCGAGAGGGGGTGAAATCAGTCGACTATTGTTTTTGTTTTAAAATTTATTATGGCCGATTATAGTAAAAGCTTTCTTGTTTTCAACGCCATTATAAGATTTTGTACCGTCAAATATACATATATATATATATATATATATATATATATATATATATATATGGGGGGGTGCGTGTGTGTCTAAATATATTGTTATAAATCGCCTGAAGATACCGAAAAATTGAAACCAAGACGACATAAACAACTGGTTTTCAAATAAAAATATTTCAAAATTTCTACATTATATATGTGTTGAGCACTTTTGAATACTACTGTGTACTGGTCTAATTTAATTATAAATCAAAAAATGGTTAACAAACATTTTATATATATATATATATATATATATATATATATACATATATATATACACACACACACATATATATATATATATATATATATATATATATATATATATATATATATAAAACGTAGAATATTTGGTATATTAATCAGGTAAATTCCGATAGAGACGAACTCAAAAGAACTCAATGTTAAATTTATTTATTTAATTTAACAGAGTAATATAATTTAGAATTGTTTTTTAGATATTCCACAACTTAATACATATTTTGAGATACGTATTACCCATGAAATTTTAGACCATCTAAAATTTTAAATATAAATATATATATATACATGTGTGTGTGTTTGTCTGTGTGTGTGAGTGTGTGTGTGTGTGTGTGCCTATGTGTGTCAGTATATTTTCGTGTGTGTGGGGATGTTTGTGCGTGTGTATAGATGTATATGCATGTGTGTGGGGGTATATATATATATATGTGTGTGTGTGAATATATATGTCCATGTCTCTTTAGATACATATTCATATATGTGTGTGTTTATGTATATACCTGATTGTGTACATATATAGATATATGCTTGTGTGCCTGGATAATATATATATATATATATATATATATATATATGTGTGTGTGTGTGTGTGTGTGTGTGTGTGTGTGTGTGTGTGTGTGTGGATGCACCTATATGTGTGTGGGTGGATGGTTATATATGTGTGTGTGATTCTTTAGATACATATATAAGTGTGTATGTATACATATGTATATATATGTGTGTGCATTATATATATAGGTGTGTGTGCGTGTGTATGTTTATGCGTGCCTGTGCACGTGCGTTTGTAAAAGCACATGTCCCACGCGTTTATGAAATGAGCAGACATTTTTTTTCACAAATGATAGTATCTAGTTTGTTAATAAATACATTTTTTTTTTTATTTAATGTTAAATTTTCCACATTTAAAATTAACCTCTATAAATTCTTTTCTGCATATAAAATAAAACAATTTTATTATTGGCTCGATCAATGGTTGACGTCTGCTAGTAGCGGCTGTAGTGGCGAAATTTCTACAAGCCTAAAAATATTACGAATTGGAATGAGGCCGAAAGACGCATTACGAAATTTGGCAAATCAAATTTAGGTCAATTAATCCTAAATTAATTAACAAGCGAGTGAGTGAAACCGTTTTTTTTTTCTTTTATATTTTTTTAAAAATTAATTCGTCTTAAACGATAGAAATCGTGTCTTAAGTAGTTAGAAATTAGCCGGTTGGATTCAGTCTTAAGAAGAAAGATCTGTGTCCTTGTAACCAGTTCAATGTCGTGAGGGCAAGGACGTATTCAGTTATTTTTTGTTTGTTATTTGAACACTGAGAGGAATTTCCCGTCCTTTTCAGTTGGAGCTGATCAGCTATCTAGCAGAACTGATATCTACGAACATATTATGCTTGCTTCGTAGCAAGTTGCTTCGCAGTCGATATTGCTGTTGTATTGTCAGCGTAGGATGGAATGAATGGAGTCAAGTGACTTGGCAATTTGTTCGTTCACAACATTTATGAGTTAAATAGAGTCCGCGTGTCTGTTGCAGACGCTAACCATAAGTGTTCGAATCGAGATAAATAACAAGAATAATATTGCATTTTTAATTTAAGTGCGTTCAGTATTAATATTGATTCACAGGCTAAATTCAGTTAAGTACCATACATGATAGACGCTTGGGCGATCATGTCTCGAAAGAGACATGACTGACTGGGAAGAACATTATCCCGCAGTAGGTTCCCATTATTTTCTGCGGTGGACTGCTTGTCAGTCAAAGCTATAGAACCCAATCTGTTCTGTTATTTAACACATAACTGGAGGGACAAGACAGATTAATACCTTTCCCAAGGGTATTTGCGCGTAAATTAATAAAGGAATTCAGCTGGAATTCGAATTCGGCTCCACAATTTCTCGTTCCGAGTCGATATCCACTGCACCAAAACACACATCCAAGACTAAATTAACATTACTAGATCTCTTAACAAATACAGATATAAAACATGCATGCACATGTTATATATATATATAAAGTACTGTTCAAAATTATTAGGACAAGAACTATTTTACATTTAGACTTACAGCCTATCACGTTGAATACACCGGTTCTCGCTCGATCACCGAAGTTAAGCAACGTTGAGCCTGGTCAGTACTTAGATGGGTGACCGCTTGGGAATACCAGGTGCTGTAAGCGTATAGTGACGGATGTGTGGTGTAGTGGATATCGGCTCGGAAAGATAAATCGGTGAGCCGAGTTCGAATTCCAGTTGAATACTTAAGCACTGGTACCCTTGGGAAAGGTATTAATCCGTCCATTCCCTCCAGTTATGTGTTAAATAACAAGAGTAGGACTTGGGGACCCTGCTCTTAAAAACAAATCCCAATGAATCGTGAAAAGAAAATTGTTGTAAAAATAAAATAACCTTACCCAAAATCGCTGGTTATGACCTTAAAATGATTCCATAAGGATTGATAGGTCGTTAAGCCTCGCAAACAAACATTTTACCTTTAATGAATCATATTGACAGAAAATAAACAATTTAATTAAAGTAATTTTATTTGATTTACTCAACAAATGCTTTAACAAGAAAAATGCTTGTTACAAAATAAATTTAATATTTAGTATAATAGCCTTTTGCTTTGATAACAGCATTTATTCTGTTAGGCATTAACATCACAAGCTTCTTCAATATATTTAATAGTATCTTCTGCCAAGCAGCTTGTATTTGTTCCCAAAGTGTGTCTTGCGAAGTAACATTAGATTTATCAATTTTTTATCCAAAATATCCCATAGATGTTCAATAGAGTATTTTCAAGATAACTTGTTTAATAGAAAATAGGAAAAATTTAATATAACTTCTTTTTAATACATTTCTTTTACACCTAGTTTTAAATAATCAATATTTATTAGCAATTTACTTGGCTTTTCACCCTGTAATTGAATGTCAGTGAGGTTTTTAGGGAAATCACTCGTGTCCTAATACTTTTGCACACTACCGGTAGTGTGCAAAAATGTTATGACAGGGGTGATTTTAAACTTTATTTTGATGCCTCATAAAAGATAAAATAGTTCTTGTCCTAATACTTTTGCGCAGTACTATATATATATATATATATATATATATATATATATATATATATATATAGGCTTTTCTGTCGTCTTCAATGTATGAGGGTGAGTAGGCCTGTTCTTAGAATCCTACTGTCAAAGGATTCACGCGTATAATATCATTTTAGTTGTGAAGGGCTTTGCAGAACCGTCAGCGCTTTTCCGAATAACCGAATACAAAAAATGGTTCATGAAATCTGTTACAATGTCTGCAAAAGATCCTCGTTTGATTTTGAAATCAGATGTTTACTTCTCGTAGACTCGTTGCAGAATATAAATATAAGGTATAAATATAAGGTATAATCTGTGATGCTGGTCATCCATAGCTAGAGGGAGAAAAGAAGAATTCATACCTTTCCCAACCAAGGTTATTTGTGAGTAAGTGAATACGACGCAACGGATTGGAACTCGAATATCTATCTATCTATCTATCTATCTATCTATCTATCTATCTATCTATCTATCTATCTATCTATCTATCTATTCTATCTATCTGTCTCAGTATATTCATATCTATCTATCTATCTATCTATCTATCTATCTATCTCAGTATATTCATATCTATCTATCTATCTATCTATCTATCTCTATCTATCTATCTATCTATCTCAGTATATTCATATCTATCTATCTATCTATCTATCTATCTATCTATCTATCTATCTATCTTATTTTTGTCTATTCCAATCTATCTATCTATCTATCTATCTATCTATCTATCTATCTATCTATCTATCTCATCTATCTTCCAAGTCTATCTATCTATCTATCTATCTATCTATCTATCTATCTATCTATCTATCTATCTATCTGTCTCAGTATATTCATATCTATCTATCTATCTATCTATCTATCTATCTATCTCTATCTATATCTATATCTATCTATCTATCTATCTATCTAGATATCATATATCTATCTATCTATCTATCTATCTATCTATCTATCTATCTATCTGTCTGTCTCAGTATATTCATATCTATCTATCTATCTATCTATCTATCTATCTATCTATCTATCTATCATATCTATCTATCTATCTATTCTATCTATCTATCTATCTATCTATCTATCTATCTATCTATCTTATTTTTGTCTATTCCAATCTATCTATCTATCTATCTATCTATCTATCTATCTATCTATCTATCTATCTATCTATCTATCTCAGTCTGTTCATATCTATCTATCTATCTATCTATCTATCTATCTGTCTGTCTATCTATCTTGGACATATGGAAACCAAAACTGGATGTTGATTTGAATAAAACACTTGATCTTATGTTCGCTTAAATATTGAAGTTGACAATTACCGGTGTCGTTTTATATGCTAAAATCATCTATCTATCTACGTATTTATCTCTACAAATATAACAATGTTAAAATGACTGACAAAAAATACTCTCTTTCTGATAATAGTTCAGAAGTACACTTAAATAGTGTTATTCTTTAACCTACCTGATGTTACATGTAATAATTCATGCAAATTCACATCTTTCATGTAATAATAATAATAATAATAATAATAATAATAATAATAATAATCCCTGGAAACTCCAGCTTAAGAGATATACAAAAAATTGTCTTATTAAGTACAGCCTACACACTAAGGAGAACTTTGTCTATGCAACGCTAGGGATGATGGGAAAAATAGAAAAAAACATGAAATGGATCCATAACAACACGCACGACCTGCCTTAGGTCTTCCCGCAGACTTGGTTGGTAGTGCGACCATAGCAGAAATAGAAATATGATGAAAAATGACATAACAATAATAATAATAATAATGATGATAATAATAATAATAATAATAATAATAATTTGGTTTTATTCATGCTACACAGGACCAAATGTTGTCCACTAAAAATTATCAAGTAAAAATATTGAAAACTTGTGTGAACTCAAAATGCAGACACTGTTATAAATATGAAGAAACAATCTTTGAATAATGGAGTGTGATTGTATTTGCACTGTGAAAGCGTGAGTTGCAAGGAAACACTACATTGACTCTAGCAGAACTTTTTCCAATCTATACGTGTGTTTCAACTACAACTGGAACTATTGATATCCTTATAGACCACATTTTTACATTTCCACATGCAGTTTTTTTATTATTATTATTCAAAATACGGAAGTATTATGGAAAGGAAATTGCCAAAAACCTCTTATGGACATCACTCACAGCCGATCACAGAGATATAACCTGAACGAATTTTATGGGACTTTACAATACGCATGGAGAGAATAATCAAATCTAATTGCCCAGAAATCGGGGATCAGATGCCACAAAAACAGAATATGGTTTTTATTGACATGGCGGTCTCTGCAGGTTGTAATGTATTTTGAATAATAATAATAATAATAAAAACTACATGTGGAAATGTAAAAATGTTGTATATAAGGATATCAATAGTTCCAGTTGTAGTTGAAATGCTCGGATAGATTGGAAAAAGTTCTGCTAGAGTCAATGAAGTGGTTTCTTGCAACTCACGCTTGACAGAAATGGAAGCAAAATGTATTGACAAGTGCAACTCAATATTACAAAGTGCTTTAGCTGTATAAAATGGATTTATTTATCATTTTTATAATTATGTTTGGTATTAATATTATTTATTTATTTGTTTATTTATTGCTTATAATAATGATTAATGTCATTGCATTTATAGTCGCTGTTTTTAGAGTAGTATTGTGATATTGACTGTGTTTATAAAAATATTCTCAGTTGTGGAATTGTTGTTAATTCTGTTTAACAGAGTATGGTAATTGTTTAATAATAGATGTTGGGTGATTTGATTTTAGGATGTATGTAAATAGGGTTAGCAATATGTAAATAGGGTTAGCAATATGTTTTGCGTAAGGTGAGTCTGTGTTATTAACTAAATCTATAATAACATCTAGGAAGGTAACATTTTTTCATTAGTGTGCACTATTACGTTTAGAACAAAGTCTTTCAATAGTCTGTATATTACTTTACGAATTCTGTGTATTTTATAGTTTGAAGAATTCTGGACAATCATCGCCTGTAAAAATAACCCATCGTCTGTATATAAGCCTATGTAAGCTATAACAACATCACTATGCGCATTCAGATTGTACAAACTAAATAGACCTACGAGATCTGATGATTTTGCAGAATCCAATGATCCCATAGTAATGACGAATAACTCCTTGGAATTTGTTTTTGTCCACTGTGCATTGTTGTGGATGAGAACTGTTTGAAGTTTAATATGATATTTCTTTCCTCATTTCTGAGGTCAGAATATTCCATGGCAAAATCCAGATTTGGAGTGAACAAGTCTTTTGAAACTGAAGGGTAATAATCTGCTATGTCAAACTGGATGAACAAACATTTCAATTTGTGATTAATCTCGTTAAACCAATTAATGATATTTCTATATTTTTATGTATGAGAAAGTTTAAATTAATTTAAAATACTAATTTAATTATAGCAATCGATTGCAGGAATGATCAGTGGAAGGCATTTCTGACTTTATACCACTGGTTGGGACTCATTAGGGAATGTAGATACGACAAAAACCCAAGGAAATAACAATAATAATACTATGTGGTGCAATATTTGCACGATACCGGGTTGGCCGATGGTTTCGTGATTTATATAGTACCACATTTGGTGCCTTAAGACGCAGGATCGACCCTGTGTAATTACCACGGCGGATCTTGTTTCATCTGTGCCTCAGAATCCAGTGTTGACACTCAACTAATTCACCGGCGCAATGACATCTCACCCAGGAACCAGCCCAGGAAGCCATAAGCTCGTTTTACAGCAATACAGCCACTCAAGGAAAAGTATCACCAGAAACATCCACAGAGTCGGTCATTCTTCGCTACCCAGAACCGAATCCGTTGCCACTGCATACTCCATCATTGGCACTGCCTAATTGCAGTTAAGATTTCTTCGAGTTAAGGAAACTTTTTAAGCCAGTACAACTACATACACCCCTCACTTCGCGGTGTTAGTTTTAACTTGATAAGAAATTATTGTATACCAGTGTAAATAAATGTTTATTACTGTTTATAACAAACGCTTTTCTTCATTTCTTTGATGGTGTGGCAACTATTCTTCTACTCCGACGCCAAATTCAACACTCCATCGACTGAATTGTATCCATCCCCACTTTCGCGGATCTTAAGAAACAACGTGGGCGCAGAAAGAATCAGAGAACAACCAGTCTCTGGAACATGTGGTAATCACGAAACCATCGGCCAACCCGGTATCGTGAAGATATAGTACCACAACTATTCATGCCATGAGATTACTTAGAACTGAGAATTTACCATCAAGACCGATATCCCTCAACAAGTAAATTAATCCAATCTTCTCATAAGGACTACAAAGTTCATCAATGCTAGTTTAAAGAAGTGATAATATTCGTGGACAAAAAAGTCATTAGCCATTTCAATTGGCCATTATTCTCGTCGAAGTAGGAATAGAAGGAAAAAGCAAATAAGTAATAAGAAAGCTAAACCACAATAACAAAAACATAATATCATTAAATAATTTTACCTGTCACTCCCTTTGTTTCGTTCCTTAGTTTGCACTACCATTACGCCCTGCCAATATTACATATTTAATGGACTGTTCCGTTTGGTCGTACGGAAAGAGTGTTGACAGCCAAAATTTAATAACATTAATTATAAACACGGGCACAATGGGTTGACTGTTTCAAAAATTAAAACATTTCTATCACTACAGATACAAAAACACCCACATCTATCTAAACTTATTTATAAATGGAACTTTAGTCTGCGTGTTGGTGTCTGTGTGTGTGTGTCCGTTCCCTATAGACTCCGAAAAGGCTGAACCGATTTTCTTGAAAATATACACAGTTGTACTAAAAGCATCTGCGAGAGTTCTTAGCTAGGTTTTGTGTCGAGGTACCCCCGATAAATATCGAAAATCGATAATCGAAAAAATCGGGTTATAGAAGGAATGATCTGATTTTAATCAAATTTGATACACTCATAGACAAAGACATAAGAAGCAATATTCAGAAGTTTCAAAGTTGCAGTTCTTACAATAATGCAGAAAATCTATAATATTTTTTTTAATCATATCACCCCGAGCAAGGCAGTAACGCCACTGATATGCAGGGGGCTACGTAAGAGTGAAAAGTTTTGAAAAGAGAAAACCGGAAACCACATCCTAAACAGGAAACAAGGGATGAGCCTCTTCACCCGTTCAATAGACGTGGGTGGAGTGTGAACCGGGCGATAGTTTAGTCTATCTACTCCCATTGTTTAGTCTATCTACACCAATTCATGTACATATATATATATATATATATATATATAAACGGCAAGTTGTTTGTGTGTGTGTCTGTTTATCTGCCTGTATGTCTGTATTTTTTTAGCACTTTTATTTTAGTTTGTGCTTCGTATTTGGCTCTAAGTAGGTATAATTATAATTCTTAGTCTCAGCCATGATACCATTTACTCAGAGGATTTATTTAGCCTTTAAAATTCAGTTTACGACGAAAAAAACTTATTTGATATCGATACCAGGAAATCAAAATTTAACTTACATCCATTCATTTTTCTTTCAGTCTACAGTTTCGCTTTAACTGGAAACAACTATTGCTTTTTAATCTTTCGTGCCAACATCCAAATAGTCTGAGCTCCAGGACATTGGATTAGTTTTAACGCTTTCATTATACCCGAGCAACGCCGGTTTATACTGCTAGTTTAATTATAAATAAATAAATACCGACCTTGACAACGGCTAAAAGAATAATCAAAAGGCCCCGGATATGCAGAAATATCGGACTATTTTTACACATTTTATGACCAGAAACGAAAACACTTGTACGAAACACAAGAAAAATGAAATAAAAGGCTCAGCTGGTGTACCGTGTCAGTAATCTTTAACGAAGCATGTATAAAAGAACTATTGCGGCTCAAATGCCAAATTTATATATATATATATATATATATATATATATATATATATATAAGTAAAGAATATCTAGTGACCCAGACAGACTTACCTAGATTTTAGGTGAAATCTAGGTAAGTCTGTTTGGCTCACTAGATATTCTTTACTTATTCCGCTCTACCTAAGTATTGAGCACTTTTTGTTAGTTGATTACTCGTATCGGTTTTTTTTTTTTTTGGAGGGGGATACGTGCTATCTCGGCCCGAACCCTTTTTTTCTGATGTGCATGTACTTAGCTCTTTCTTTTTTTAAACCGTTTTTCCCCTTCTTCGTAGATTCGTGGAAGGTTTTTCGACATAATCTCATATATATATATATATATATATATATATATATATATATATATAAATTTATGCTGACACGTTATTTTATGATAAATCCGAGGTATGGGCCTGTTTCAGGCGAACCATCATCAGCATCCGTCTTTGTTGTACAGATGGGTTTTACACGATTGGATTCATCTATATATACACCACGTGCTTATATATATATATATATATATATATATATATATATATATACTGCATAAAAGCAGATTGAAAAATAAACCCTGACAAGTGAGGACATCTTAATGGTGCCTTCACGAAACTTTGAAGTCGGCATGACACTGCTCAGTTCAGTGACAAACTTCTCCACATTAATTCTATTAACGGTTTCTATCTCGATATAAAGCACTTTACAACAAAATACCTGCTTGCCAAAAAATATTTTTTATCAGTAAACCACTGAAAAAACAATCTTGTCACTTAGAATAATCACAACTCAGCACTATATATATATATATATAGATATATATAATGCAGAGAAGATTTGTTTCTTGAACGTTTTGATGTAAACGGCTTTGTTGTATTTTCTTTTTAATTGCACTTTATATATGACAAAGCTATCAATAAAATCGGTATTTGTCTCTAGAATTCTCTTTTTAGAACGAAATGAATCACTAAGAGATTGTTTTTTAACATTTTGTTATTCTCTTATCCACAACCTTTCTAATATTAAAATTTGATTTATTCTAATTTTTTTCCTTTCTATTTTCATTTTTTGAGTTGCCTCAAAACAGGCAATGCAGTTTCAGGGATGGAGCAAATATTTGATAAAGTATTAATAAATAGATCATAAATAATAATAAAAAAAACATTTAGATTTAAACGTCTTGCATGGTGTTTAAATGATAGTTTGATCGTAAAGGGAATCGTCAGTTTCTCGCCATGGTGGTCAGAGATGGATAGAGGCCAACCAAAATCCGAGAATCGTATGGCTACTAAGCTCTTACTACCTACAGCTAAAATTAACATACTTGTTTATTTAAAGAAAATAGGAAAAAATATCTACCGGAAAACAAAATGTTTCCGAAAACACAAAACTTCACTTACCAAAAATTACTCAAATATCCCATTCCTCTAAAAAAATATACAAAACGTCAAAAACTAAAAAAAAAAGGAGAAAAACAACACAAAAAATATGTACCAACTTAAAATATCACCACAAAACAATTTCAACTTTGCTTCGATATAAAACAGAAATAAACACATTTCTCGAACATGATGAACTTTCCAAAATATTATAAACACTTAAACTAAATGTCAGAGGTCATTTCCAATTGTAGACACGTAAGGATTTTACTATACTACTGCCAACCACATGACAAATCAAAAACACTAAATACCAACTCATTACCTAAATCTAATCTGTGTGTGCAGTAGTGTTAGTATAATTCCTTAAGGCTGCCTTGTTTGGTCCAAGGGGAAAATATTAAAACAACTTTGACCACATGGAATTCCATGAGATATAAATGTGTCTAAACATCTCATTTTACAACTATAAATCTGAATAATGTGACACTAATTGTTTTCTTATTAATAGTAAAGTTTTAAGCGATCTTACCTTATGCTGTGAAAAGGTTTGTATTATATTTTGATGACGCACTTGCTTTATGCGTGTCGGGAAATTTGTTCATTGTGTTGTATTCTATAAGCTTGGAATTTACAGGTTTTCATCGCGTCAGTGCGAGCTTTTGTAAATGTTCCAGCGCGCCAACATGTCAACATTTACCACAAGTAGCTATGATTGTTTGTTTTCGGTTGTTGAGACACCATGACATTGTTATTCACAAAACCTGAATGCTCATCATTAACTTAGATCACGTCACTTCTAAGCTTGTATATTCAAGAAGAGTCAGGTAACTAAGAAAAAATAGATAATCTTTTATATATTTACTTTAGAAGAAAATTGTTTTCAGTTTCCAGGTTACATCATTGGAACAAAAAAAGCTCATATCTTTGCAGAGTGCATTTACTCTCCGATTTTGACATATGTATATATACATATATATATATATATATATATATATATATATATATAATCAAACGATTGCGTTTCAAAATTTGCATTAAAAAATCGAAATCATATTTAATAAATATTTCTTCGTTAGTTTTTATCTTTGATATATTATTTTTTTCCAAAATTGCCATGAATAAGCAATGTTTCTATCAATAAAGATTTTTATTAACTCATTCTTCTTGTATGGAAACAATTTGTGTCTGCTTTAGAAAAATTCGTCTGTAAGTTAGCAGAGAATATATCAGTGTTTTTACATTTAAAGAAAATTTAAAGGTATTTTTTTCTTCAGAAGTGGTTTAAGCTAAAATATGTTTAAATTATCAGAATTCTCATATCAAAACTTATTTATAAATGGAACTTTGTCTGTGTGTGAGTATGTCTGTGTGTGTGTATCGGTTAACAAGAGACTCCGAAACGACTGAACCAATTTTCTTGAAAATTTACACAGTTGTACTATAAGTGTCTGCGAGTGTTCTTAGCTAGGTTTGTGTCAAGGTACCATCGATAAATATAGAAAATCGATAATCGAAAAAATCGGGTTATAGAAGGAGTGATCTGATTATAATCAAATTTGATACACTCATAGACAAAGACATAAGAAAAAATATTCAGAAGTTTCAAAGTTGCAGTTCTTACAATAGTGCAGAAAACTTGATATCGATACCAGGAAATCAAAATTTGACTTATATCCATTCATTTTTCTTTCAGTCTACGGTTTCGCATTAACTGGAAGCAACTATTGCTTTTTAGTCTTTCGTGCCAACGTCCAAAGAGTCTGAGCTCCAGGACCATGGATTAGTTTTAAAGCTTTCATTACACCCGAGCAACGTCGGGCTATACTGCTAGCATATATACATATATATATATATAAATATATGAGGTGCGATTGATAAATTGTCGCAATTATTTTATTATTTCAAATATTCTTTAGGCTGAGTCCGAGCTCCAGGACCATGGATTAGTTTTAAAGCTTTCATTACACCCGAGCAACGTCGGGCTATACTGCTAGTAATTCTATAATCTTAAGTCTGACAAGATTAGTTCCGATCTTATTTCACGCAGCGTTCGTAGTAACTATTTATTCTGTCTGACATTTCAAATAACCACAAACTCTTTGTATTACTTACATTGTTTGTACTGTTCTCCTCATCTTTGTTGCCATATTCATCGACGTTTCGGCGTTGTACGCTCCGATCTTCCTCAGGTGATTGCAATTTTAAACTAAAACCTTTATTTCGTGACTGGGGTAGATTGTTCTCATTCCATGAGTTATGCTACTTCAGGATGTTTATTTCCATTTAACTCAACTAAGTATTTTGTTCCCTACTGCTGTAGCCAGTTATCTGAATAAGATCGGGGAGTACACCGGCCGAAACAAGGATGAACATAACAGGCTGAACAATCATAATAATGTAAAAAATTACAATAACTTATATTAGAAAAATACATAAAACTACAAGTTAGTCAATTGAAGTTGATAAAAATTAAAGCATTGTCAAATTAAGTAAAAATGGTTTATTTACTTGCATTTAAAAAAATTACAATAACTTATATTAGAAAAATACATAAAACTACAAGTTAGTCAATTGAAGTTGATAAAAATTAAAGAATTGTCAAATTAAGTAAAAATGGTTCATTTATTTGCATTTAAAAAAAATTACAATAACTTATATTAGAAAAATACATAAAACTACAAGTTAGTCAATTGAAGTTGATAAAAATTAAAGAATTGTCAAATTAAGTAAAAATGGTTTATTTACTTGCATTTAAAAAAAATTACAATAACTTATATTAGAAAAATACATAAAACTACAAGTTAGTCAATTGAAGTTGATAAAAATTAAAGAATTGTCAAATTAAGTAAAAATGGTTTATTTACTTGCATTTAAAAAAATTACAATAACTTATATTAGAAAAATACATAAAACTACAAGTTAGTCAATTGAAGTTGATAAAAATTAAAGAATTGTCAAATTAAGTAAAAATGGTTTATTTACTTGCATTTAAAAAAAATTACAATAACTTATATTAGAAAAATACATAAAACTACAAGTTAGTTAATTGAAGTTGATAAAAATTAAAGAATTGTCAAATTAAGTAAAAATGTTTTTTTTACTTGCATTTAAAAAATTGTACCAAATTATTTAAACAAGTGAAAAAATAGTAAGTTGGATAAAATAATTTACTATTATTATGTCATTTTTCATCAAATTTCGATTTCTGTTATGGTCGCACTACCAACCAAGTCTGCGGAAAGATTTAAGACGGGGCGTGGTGTGTTGTTATGGCTCCATTTCATGTTTTTTTCTATTTCCCCTATCATCTCTAGCGTTACAAAGACAAAGTTCTCCTTAGTGTGTGGGCTGTACTTAACAAGAGATTTTTTGTATATCTCTTAAGCTGGGATTTCCAGGGATTCTTTCAATGTGTTTTTTTTTTGTTCCATATTTTATTAATAATTCCAAGCGCACCCACTATGACTTTCAGTTTCCACATTTCTTCTATTTCAATTTCCAGGTCTTTATATTTTGACAGTTTTTCGAATTCCTTGGTTGCTATGTTACAATCCACTGGACAACCATATCAATTAATAGGTAAGTTTTTACTTTCTGGTTTTTAACAATAATGTCCGGCTTATTAGCTTCAATTATTATTATTATGTCATTTTTCATCATACTTCGATTTCTGCTTTGGTCTCACTACCAACCAAGTCTGCGGGGAGACCTAAGGCAGGTAGTGGCGTGTTGTTATGGCTCCATTTCATGTTATTATTATTATTATTATTATTCATTTTTCATCATATTTCGATTTCTGCTTTGGTCTCACTACCAACCAAGTCTGCGGGGAGACCTAAGGCAGGTAGTGGCGTGTTGTTATGACTCCATTTCATGTTTTTCTATCTTCCCTATCATCTCCAGCATTACATAGATAAAGTTTTCCTTAGTGTGTGGGCTGTACTTAATAAGACAATTTTTTGTATATCTCTTAAGCTGGTGTTTCCAGGGATTCTTTCAATGTGTTGTTTTGTTCCATTTTTTATCATTCCAAGTGCACCTACTATCACTGGCACAACTCTTGTTTTAAATTTCCACATTTTTTCTATTTCAATTTCCAGGTCTTTATATTTTGACAGTTTTTCAAATTCCTTGATTGCTATGTTACAATCCGCTGGACAAGCCATATCAATTAATAGACAAGTTTTCTCCTTCTGGTTTTTAACATTAATGTCTGGCCTGTTTGCTTCAATTTTTCTGTCTGTGTAGATGGTGTAATCCCATAGAATGGTTACATCTTCTATTTCTGTAACCGGTGCTGGGTGATGTTCATACCAGTGTTTGCCTACAGCTTTTCCATAATGTTTGCATATTGCCCAATGTAAATATTGCCCAACTCTATCGTGGCGATTTTTATATTCATTTGGGGCAAGCACAGAACAGCCTGAGATTAGGTGGTCTATTGTTTCTTGGTGTTTATCACAAAACCTGCATTTTGGATCCATATTATTATGCATAATATTTGCCTGAAAGTTATTATTTTCATCAAATCTTGATTTCCGCTATGGTCACACTACCTACCATGACTGCGGAAAGACATAAGGCAGGGAGTGATATGTTGTTATTGCTAAATTTTATTTGTTTTTCTATTCCCCTAATATCACTAGCGTTACATGGAAAAACGTTTTCTTATTGCATAGATTGTACTTAACAAGACAATGTATTGCATTTCTCAAGCTGAGATTTTCAGGGATTCTTTGAATGTGTTGTTTTGTTCCTTTTTTTATCATTCCAAGCGTATCTACTATCGGTGGTACTATTATTATTATGTCATTTTTCGTCATAATTCGATTTCTGCTATGGTCGCACAACCTACCAAGTCTGCAGGAAGATCTAAGGCAAGTCGTGGTGTGTTAATATGGCTCCATTTTATGTTTTTTCATATCTCCCATAACATCTCTAGCGTTACATAGACAAAGTTCTCCTTAGTGATGGGGTGTACTTAATAAGACAATTTTTGTATATCTCTTAAGCTGGGGTTTCCAGGGATTCTTTCAATATTAACCAGGTTGGCATGACGGTAAACTACATTTGGCAGCAAGGTCTCTGATTGAGAGGTTGTGAGGAGCATGGAACCACTTCTTAATTGCTGATGTTCTCAGGTCCACCCTGACCCGGAGTGGTAGTACCTGTTAGGGGTCCCAGCTATGGGCAAATAGTTGACCCCCAAACTTGGGTCAAAACACTATGAAAGTATAAAAATACACTTTTATTGAAATATATACAAAGAAATAGACTTTTATAGAAAAATATACACTTTTGAAGAAAAGATATTGGCAACAAGATATTTTTGAAGAAAAAGTTATTCCTATAACACATTTTGAAGGAAAAAAATATTTTCAGCAAAGCATTCTTGAAAACAATTTTTCATTTTTCTAAAATACAAAAAAATAAAAACAAACATTATCATTAAAATCTGACTAAATCAACCTTCTCATTATAACCGAACATTAAAAAAATACCTTTTTTGTATTAAATAACCCACAGAGGTTGATATGCCATTAGACAAAACTCAAACTCAAACTAGGTTTTAACCCCCATATCTAGAATCTCGATACTGGTGGGGTAATATTGACCCTGATGCCATGTCGGAATAAGCAGGGTGGCATGTTATACCTTGTGTTGCAGAAGAACCGCATGACTACGACAGACAATGTGAAACTGATGTGAATTAGTATGGGTACCTCTGTGAAATCCTCATCGTACCACATATTTTTCTCCCTTTGTTTTTTTGTTGAGTCATTATAACTCTTGGTTAGTGTTACGACCACAAAATATATTTCTATTCCCTATATCGAATTGTAGACCACTTTCTGCCATAGTTTATGGATATAGATTACAACGCAGTGTGTTCAATGAAACAACGTCAAAGATTAAATAACACTCACGAATCAGATACTCTACTGAATCGGATTTACATCTCATTATTTATTCTTGTATAAAATACAAAAAATATGGCACAAGGCCTAAAACGGGGATGGGGAAGCCTGGTCATCATCTGTCCTAGTTTAACTTAGCTATTTCCTTTCGTCGACCCTGACACACTTATAATAAACCTGACACCATAATACCACATTTTTACTTTCCATTCTTACCACGTCCACCATAGTACGTCTGCTGCTCTATGAAGTCCTACTAAACTCGCATATGTACAATTTTCAGTGGAGGGCATGGGCAGATAATAACAACTTTTAAAAAAAAATTCCCAATGATTATATACAATAAAAAGTACGATATTTACAAGAAACCAAACAAAATTGTATTAGTAATAAAAGCCCCCCACTACTCTAAGACTGTGACAGCAAAGTCAGTTCCCCGGACGAAAAATAAT
Source organism: Ascarosepion bandense (assembly GCA_037127315.1). Lineage (NCBI taxonomy): Eukaryota > Metazoa > Mollusca > Cephalopoda > Sepiida > Sepiidae > Ascarosepion > Ascarosepion bandense. Next base: position 198,047 of record JBBBDQ010001051.1, on the reverse strand, counting down.
GCGTAGCTTTAAGAATATATTAAATACCACTTATCCGATCAGCAAACACTCACACATTTAAACACCATAAGAAAAACGAAAAGATCAGATTTATATCTCGAATACTCTGAAAAATATGGCCGCCTTTTATACACGTACCATTGAATATTTTGAGCCTCCTGATTGGTTAACATTTCTATTGGTGAACTATAAAATGGTTCAGCCCATGGCTGTCTGCGCAGCATACGTCACTCGCATAACCAGAGTGTTACTCTATGACACTGTCAGCTCTCTGCCTTCGGGTAGAGAGCACTAACCCAGTCGTGGTTCCGCCGAAGGGTAGATCCACGACTGGGGAAAAATAGACAGAGATTTTTTGGCCCGGCTATATGGCCGGGAACACCGACAATAAAATGACCATGTGTCACATCCGGCCTTGCGTGGGAAGGCTAGTAAATACAGCATACATCACTCGCCTGACGACGCTATGACACTGTCAGCCCTCTTCCTTCGGGTAGAGGGCGCTCTCTGCTTCCGAGCAGAGAGCACTAACCCAGTCGTGCTTCCGCCGAAGGGTAGATCCACGACTGGGGAAAAATAGACAGAGATTTTTTGGCCCGACTATATGGCCGGGAACACCCACAATAAAATGACCATGTGTCACATCCGGCCTTGCGTGGGAAGGCTAGTAAATACAGCATACGTCACTCGCATAACCAGAGTGTTACTCTATGACACTGTCAGCTCTCTGCCTTCGGGTAGAGAGCACTAACCCAGTCGTGGTTCCGCCGAAGGGTAGATCCACGACTGGGGAAAAATAGACAGAGATTTTTTGGCCCGGCTATATGGCCGGGAACACCCACAATAAAATGACCATGTGTCACATCCGGCCTTGCGTGGGAAGGCTAGTAAATACAGCATACGTCACTCGCATAACCAGAGTGTTACTCTATGACACTGTCAGCTCTCTGCCTTCGGGTAGAGAGCACTAACCCAGTCGTGGTTCCGCCGAAGGGTAGATCCACGACTGGGGAAAAATAGACAGAGATTTTTTGGCCCGGCTATATGGCCGGGAACACCGACAATAAAATGACCATGTGTCACATCCGGCCTTGCGTGGGAAGGCTAGTAAATACAGCATACATCACTCGCCTGACGACGCTATGACACTGTCAGCCCTCTTCCTTCGGGTAGAGGGCGCTCTCTGCTTCCGAGCAGAGAGCACTAACCCAGTCGTGCTTCCGCCGAAGGGTAGATCCACGACTGGGGAAAAATAGACAGAGATTTTTTGGCCCGACTATATGGCCGGGAACACCCACAATAAAATGACCATGTGTCACATCCGGCCTTGCGTGGGAAGGCTAGTAAATACAGCATACGTCACTCGCCTGACGACGCTATGACACTGTCAGCTCTCTGCTTCCGAGCAGAGAGCACGAACCCAGTCGTTGTTCCGCCGAAGGGTAGAACCACGACTCGGCAAAAATAGACAGACATTTTTTGACCCGGCTATATGGCCAGAAATACCCACTATAAAATGACCATGTGTCACATCCGGCCTTGCGTGGGAAGGCTAGTAAATACAGAATACAGCATACAAAACGATCAAAAAACAAAAATACTTACACGAACTGCATGGTTGCTAGCATGATGAATATCTCAAGATGCGAACTATGACTGGGCAAAACCAAGATCGGGTTCAGAGGTGTCAGCAATATTGACAGCATATCACAAAAACTGTAGAAAGGCCTTAAACTCGTAATTAGTATTCAGTTCAACAATACAATCAGGGAAATGCGATTATTGATATTTCTTGGAAGTGTTTAAATAGGATACAAAAATATCATAAAAAGCTTAAGGCTCATCAAAATAGAGAAAGATGCTGTCCAGTCACTAAGCACAATATTGAAATCAGGAAAGTCATGTTTGAAACAAAGAGAACCGTTCTGAATTGTATACAGTATCAATACTCTTGTATGACAGGGAATAATTGAAAATTTTCTCACGGAAGAAGAAATATGTGAAAATCTAATGTGATTCCACAGAATACCATAAAGAGTAACAAAAACATATTAAGAAAATTTGGTAAATTTTGGTTTTAGGACCCTTATATACGCAAACACACACACGCAAATAACTCTTATTTTTTTCACTTGTTTCAAGGGCAATAACTTTCTTCTAAAATTACGTACCGAAAAAAAATTGCGTACTAATTTCTGCAAGCACTTTTCTGTAAAGGAAGTAAATAGGTTCAGATTTTCTTCCTACGCTTAAAATCGTTCTGCAGAAATGACTATCACTAAGCCGGTAATGGCTGACAAAAAGAGCGAGAAGAAGTCCTATTTTTTTTCTGGTCGTTAACATAAAAAAAAGGTCGGTTTCTTTAATATCTAATTGCTGATTTGAGTTCAGCATATATATTCGCACGGAAATAAGACTATTTTGAAAAAATTTGAAGGGATATTAGCCTTCGGGTTCTAAAACGAAAATTTACCGAAAATTTTAACAAAAAAGACACTTCTCTTTAGAGCCAATAAAACTGTTGACATTTTTTGGCAAATTTTGGGCAATTTCTTTAGATAATTCACATTGTTCGGACTGTTGTTCTCAATTTTATTGCCACATTCATGGCGTTTCAGCCGTTTTACTCTCTGGCCATATTCAGGTGATATAGAATTTCGAACTGAACCCTTTATTTGGATCACTGGGGTAGATTGTTCTCGTTCCATGTGCCATGTATCTTCCGGTTGTCTTAGCTATGTCTCTTTAATTAACCTATCTAAGTTGTTTTTTCTACCACGGCTGTAGCCAGTTATTGAACTCACAACTATTTGGTTCAATTCACTCGATCTAACCAACGATTTTATCCACTGGGCCATATGTCTTTGACAATTTCTTCTCTCACGCTTTTTGGTTGTAGGAATCTCTTCCGATTTCTTTATGTCCAGTAAACTTTGATCATCAAAAATTTAAATGCAATATCAATCGTTATCTTCAGTTTTCTTAAATTCTGTTTTCTTTTTTTCATTGTTTTCTCTACTAAATAATATTTCTTTTATTTTATTGTTATAACCGAAGAGCTATAGAAAGATAACACGGACTCGGATATAAGGTTGAATCGTATATTCTCGGAAAACGTAGTACAAAGTTAAACGTGGACTGGAGAGTACTTTATCATGCAGGCGTCCTGACTCATTCATTCACTCAGCGTGGCTACTACTAAGAGACTTTTTACTCAGAGTTGGTAGCCATATTATAAAGGTGTTGACGAGTCCATTTGTAGGTAGATCTCCACAATATATATATTTTGTCACATTCAGTAACCGTGTTTTTTAGGGGCTTTATTGCCTTGCTTAGAGTGAAAAGATTAATAAAACAACAGAAAAAAATTGTTTATAAGTTTTTCCACTACTTTAAAAACATTTATCCATGAAAAATCGGTGTTAATGAAAATATTCACCAGCACAAAAAAGAAAAAAAGCATGATAACATGTAATGTCTGAAGCTGAAAATGGTAGAGTTTAATAGTGTTCCATTAGCTGCCAATATGAAAAGGTTGCCTTGGGGTTCAATCCTAATACAACCAACAGAAGAAAGCATAGAAAAAAAAAGACGAAAAGTCAGGCTGAGGCTGGTGAACTTTAAAATATATCCTGAGGCCTGTTTAGTGATTTCGTCAACGGTGAACAGAAGTGAAGTCCTCTCTTTTCAACAAGTATGGTAACTGATTCTGTGACCAAACAAACCTCTTTTTTGTTTATCCCAATTGTGCATGCCACAAGCTAACCAGAGTAACGAGAAATAGAGTACTACTCTGTAACGTGATACTTGTCCTTCTGTATGGCAGTGAGTGCTGAATAATCTCCTCAAAAATGAAGAAGATACGCGAAGCAGCAGAAATAAAGAAAAGTGTACTGGACTGTTAGGTGGTATCCTTCCTCCAATATGGTAGAGAAAGCTAGACAATCTCCTGAAAGATGAAGGAGAGACACGAAGCAACAGAAATAAATAAGAGTGTACTGGACTGATAGATGATATCCTTCCTCCAATATGGTAGAGAAAGCTGGACAATCTCCTCAAAGATGGAGGAGAGACTCAAACAACAGAAATAAAAAGAAGATTACTGGACTGTTAGGTGATATCTTGTCCAGCATTCACTACCATATTGAAGGACGTACAGCTCGTAGCAATCCAGTACTCTCTTCCTTGTTTCTAGCAAAATTGTCCTGTTTCTTAATACTTTACTCAAATTCTGGAATGCTTCCTTCGCCATGCCAATTCGCCTTCGGATCTCTGTGTCGCACTTTCCATCTTCTGTTATAACACTTCCCAGGTATTTGTACAAGTTGGACAGATCCGGTGAAAAGATACATCCTTATCTTACGACCCTTTCTATCTTTGTATATCTACTCAATTCATTACCTGTCCGTATGCAAGCGGTTTGCTGCCAGTAAAAATTCTTGTTTACTCTCAAGCCTTTCCCAAATATGTCCAGACTGGCAAGCATCTCCATCATTTCTTTGTGGCGTATTTTGTCAAACGCTTTCGTATAATCAATAAAGCACCTATAAGGCCTTCTTCATTTGTATTGCCCTTTCAGAGAGCATCCTAATCATAAATATGGCGTTCCTTGTTCCAGTGTCTTTGACGAAACCGCACTGTTCTTGTCCTATCTCTGGCCTGATTCTGCTTCTCGCTCTGTTCATCAGGATTCCGACAATCAGTTTTGTTATATGCCTCATTAAACTGATGGTTCTGTGGAGTTCCCACTCATTTGTTCATGGCTTCTTAGGTAGTGCTATGAAGATGACATGCTGAGGTCATCTGGTATTACCCCATTATCATAAATTTCATTTATTATTTCAGTAATTTTCGCTCTACCAAATTTCTACAGGGCTATCAGCAGCTCTATGACTATGACTTTTGGTTCAGCTGCTTTGTTTCTATTCAGTTTGGCTACTACAGATTCTACTTCAGACTTTAACATTTCCGGTCCGTCCTCATCTTTGCGTATTATTAGTTTCTCTCTCTTGTCATGGAAAAGATCTTTTATATATTCTTCCCATTGTTCGAGTATTTCCTCTTTCTGCAAAACGATTGTTTCATCCTTAGATTTTATATATCCTGTTGAAGAGCAGTTTTTTTGTCCTGTCAGTTCTTTTATTTCCTTATGCATGTCTGCTGTTTTATTCCTACTCAATCAAACTACTTCTGCACATTTGTCATTGAGTCATTCCTCTTTAGCCTGTCTACATTTTATTAAATGTTCTCTATTAGAAGTCTGATAATAGAACAGACGATGTGTAGGAACAGTGATGGGTAGCTATTTACATTATTCGGACTATTGTCCTCACAAGAGCCTGAAACCAGGATCAGAGACTCACACCTATCTATATGAATATGTGAACTCTATCACTGCTATTGAGCGCATTCAAATAAGTAACGCGCATATATAATATATAAATAATATATATAACATACCGCATATATATATATATATATATATATATATATATATATACATGTATGTATATTTCAACACCCAAATATATATATATATATATATATATATATATATATATATATATATATATATACTGTTAAATATAAGAGACTAGGAATGTTTATTATGCTTAATCATGAGCCGTTCTAAACGTCCTATTTTGGCTTTAATTTCAGTTGAAAATAAAGACAAAAATTCTCCAACATTTGGATTATTTTTTATTAATTTGGTTCTAAGCTTTCGACTCACATGAGCCATCTTCAGAGAGGTCATCCAGACGGTAATACAATAACATCCACCATCACCGACCATTTTATTTTGTGTTGACATAAAACTCCGCTAGGCTACAGCAATAGTTACCAAAAATAACTAGTATTATTCTTATATTGTTTTACAGTCTTAATAACCTCTCTGGGGATTGCCCATGTGAGCCAAAACCTTAGAACCAAATTAATAAAAAATTATCCAAATGTTGGATAATTTTTGTCTTTATTTTCAACTGAAATTAAAGCCAAAATAGGACGTTTAGAACGGCTCATGATTAAACATAATAGACATTCATTGTCTCTATTTAACACTATATGTTTAGAAAATTATTTGCTGCCTCGAAACACTATATATATATATATATATATATATATATATATATAATACATATGAAAAAGATTCAAATTTTCTAAAATCGGATGGCTATTTTCGACGAGTAATCGAGAAACCTGGGAGCCAAGTTCGAATTCCAGTTGAATCCATTGTATTCACTTACGCGCAAATACCCTTGGGAAAGGTATTAATCCGTCGCTTCCTTCCAGTTATGGGTTAAATAGCAGGACAGATTGGCTTCTATAGCCTTGGTCGGCAACCAGTCTACCGCAGAAAGCAATGGCAACCTACTGCGGGATTATCTTTTGCCCCGTCAGTCATGTCTCTTGCGAGACATGATCGCCCAAGCGTGTATCACGGATGGCATTTAACTGACTGAATGTTAACACGTCTCATTAGTCAGTTGTGCTACATGTGATACACGCTTAAGCGACCATATCTCGAAAGAGACATGACTGACTGGGCAGAAGATTATCCCGCAGTAGGTTGACATTGCTCTATGCGGTAGACTGGTTGTCAGCCAAGGCTATAGAACCCAAACTGTCCTGTTATTTATTCGATAAATGAAGCGGAAAGACGGATTAGTACCTTCCCAAAGGGTATTTGCGATTAAGTGAATGCAAGAAATTCAACTGGAATTCGAAATCGGCTCCCCGATTTCTCGTTCATAGCGAGAACGAAACATTGCCTATGTAAAAAGTTAATTTAATTACATTGATCTCTCTGGCTGGATCAGGATTAAAATTTTAAATTAATAGGATTCTTTGGGATTTGAACTACGAAGAAAGCACCTCAATATAATTACCAAGAAAATATTTATAGAAAGTGCACGGGGAGACTTCGAAGTGGTGGGCAGAAAGAACTGAGGAGGAGATGCCAGGTTAGGACTGCTAATATTACTACAGATTCACCTTTTTTATTTTATCAAGAATCTGTTAATACGTAGTAGAAGACACCAGACTATATCAAAATGAAAACTTCAGTGCATGAACGAATGGTAGACTTATAAACTTGCAAGATAATTTCTTGCGAAGTACGACACAATAAATCAAATTTTCTAACATAAGACCTAAGAAGATGATTTATTATAATCTCTTTACTTCATGTCACAATGAGTCTCTTCCATTGGAAGTTAGTATCAGATATTCGTTAGCAAAAAAGCTTCTCTGAGACCATTAAAGGAGACCAGCTTCGTTTTGAGACTGTTAACAATCCGTTTCTTAAGGCCTGAATAAATAGTATTGTCGACATCATGGATACCGAGCTAAGAATTTATGACATCGAGGAGGTCATTTTTTAAAATCATATCGCCCCAAGCAAGGCATTTAACTGATTGACTGACTTGATTGGCAGCTAGGTCTCTTCATTTTACAGATAAAATTGGTAGATGTAAGCGTCGATCTATTCTGAAAACAATTTTTATTGCACATCTCTCTTACGAACCTCTTTTCCAGTCAATTTTAATCGTTAAAAATTTAATAACAAAAATTATCTTCTGTCTATTTACATCCAGTTATTTTATTGTTATTTCTCTTTAATAATTTTTCTCATAATCTTACACACTCAATGAACCTTGCGTCTTTTGCGTTATTTTGTCGACTTGCTTGGAGGCAAATTATTAAAAAAATGTAACTGTTTTAAATCAAAAATAGTTGATTCTTCTTATCTTACACAAAGGTTAAAATGTTTATAAACTTTGAAAATTCTTTTCATAGCAATTGGCATTATTGATGTATGATTATACAACTTAATAGCAAATTTTTTAATGATTGACTTGGTTATTTAACGACTTATCAGCCTATTGGATGTACGTCGTGGTGCAGTGGATATCGGCTTGGAACGAGTAATCGAGGATCCGAGTTCGAATTCTAGTTGAATTCGTTGCTTTCACTTACGCGCAAATACCCTTGGGAAAGATATTAATCCGTCTCTTCCCTCCAGTTATGGGTTAAATAACAGGACAGATTGGGTTCTATAGCCTTTGCTGGCAACCAGTCTACAGCAGAAAGCAATGGCAACTTACTACGGGATAATCTTCTGCCCAGTCAGTCATGTCTCTTTCGAGACAAGATGGCTCAAGCATGTATCACGTATGGCACTTAACTGACTGACAGAATAAAATAGAGAGTTTTTCAAAAATATATAACTCCCATTTATCAAAATAACTGGAGTGACGTCAGGTCATACTGTTAGGATCTTGAAAACTGAAAAAAATGTGTAGACATCGATTTCGCGTTGCCAACGGACTCAAGACAATTTAAAAGACACGAACATTAAAAAATTAGCAATATATATTTATTGTGGTCGACTGGATTAAGAAATGGCTTGTAAATTTTAATGCGTTGACAATGAAGCTGGTATCATTTAACCACCATAGACAACAGCTTCTACCCCTAATCAGAATGGATCAGGCTAGTCTCCCTAAAGACAAAATATTGCTCCTCCTAGGTCTAAATCTATCAGCTGACCTCAAGTAGAATGAGTATATTGAATCCATAGCTAAATCTGTGCTCGGAAGTTTGGTTCTTTTTGTAGAGCTAGAAAAAAATTTTCTCGTCTGAATCTATTTTACACATGTATAAATCTACCATCCGTGCATTGAATACTCCTGTCACATCTGGTCGGGTGCCCCTGCTATTCATTTCGGGCTTCTTGACAAAATTAAGCGAAGTATCTGTAATGCAATTGATTCCGACCGGGTAGCTCAACTCCAGTCACTTTCTCACCGACGTAATATGGCTTCCCTCTGTCTCTTCTACAAATACCTTCATAGCGTCTGCTCTGACGAGCTTAGCTCCCTGATGTCCCATCTGCATGAATTTACTAGGGCTACTAAACTAGCAACTAGGTCCTATCCTTTTACAGTGAAACCAATCAAATATAACCGAAACTTCTACACTGGCACCTTCTTTGCTCGCATTTCTCGACTGTGTAATTCCCTTCCCTATACTTACTTCCCTGAGAACTAAAATATCCAAGAACTTAAATGCAAAGTCAATTGGCATCACTTATCTGCTTTCCATCCTTTCTCTGACGAATTCTTGTATATTATTCTTCTTTACACTCAACTTCACTCTCATGCAGCCCTCTTCACACATGTATACCCATCCTGTTCTTAATTAATCTGTAACACACCTGTAACTTTTTCCTCTTTCTCATCACTAACTTCAGTAAACCACTGCAAACCAGTAGCAGTTCTGCCTTGCTTGTGGTAAAATGATTTAATATATATATATATATATATATATATATATAATCATTTTACCACATCTGAGAAATATAGACAGACATATGTAATTTTTAAGAGGTAGAAAATAAAATCTATTTTGTTATGTTAATTTGAAGTGGCTGAAAGTGCTTGGAAAGTCAGTAATTATGGAACAGTTTTGAATTTCTTTTTTTTTTTTTTTTTTTAATCATATCACCCCGAGCAAGGCGGTAACGCCACTGATGCGCAGGGGGCTACGTAAGGGTAAAAAGAATGGAAAAGAGATAGCCGGAAACCACATCCTCAACAGGAAACAAGGGATGAGCCTCTTCACCTGTGCAATAGATGTGGGTGGAGCGTGAACCGGGCGATAGTTTAGTCTATCTACTCCAATTGAAAAAGAAATAAAAAATAAGGAAAAGAGTGAAAAGATTGGAAAAGAGAAAACCGGAAACCGCATCCTAAACAGGAAACAAGGGATGAGCCTCTTCACCTGTTCAATAAAACGAAACATGTAAAAATCCAGGAAAAATTAAATAAAAAATTAATAGCCTCTTCCTTTTTCGATCGCTTTTAACGAAACATGTTTATGAGCATAAAGACTTTGTCACTTTAATTGAGCAGATTCATGTTTACTTAGAAGTTCGTGAGGACACCGTTATGATGTTCTCACTCGTCAGGCTGGTTTCATTATATATATATATATATATATATATATATATATATATATATATATATATGTAATGGTTGTTACAATGGTTTATAAAAGCATAGTATCACTACACAAAAATGTTCGTGTTTCGGAGCAACGTTTGCTCCTCATTTAGTGATAAAATGAAAAAGAAAAACTCTCTATAAAAGTAAATTCATTAAACAGTGGGTTTAAAACCTACGTGTTCCATGACTTTCTTACAATATATATATATATATATAGTAATCCGCAAACAATCCTGTTCGTTGTATCAACAGCTCATCAGTATGGTTAGACATCCGATTGCTTCTAGCCAGGACTGAAGCCCAACTGAATTGACATAAAGTTGGCAATTCTAACCTCTAAGCTATGGGCGGATTTTATAGTGTTATATACAAAATGTAAACACACACAAGAAGCTGAGAGTGCTCAAATTCATTACTGAATGAGCGATGCGTAAATGCGTGAGTGGTTACTGTTTCAAAGTCTAACATTTCTCCATAGTGATCAATCGGCGTTCGAGGGCATAGTCATATATATATATATAGTAAGATTTGTGTCTAGACTGAACGATAGGTATGAAAAATCTGTGATTGGTAAGTAGTTATGTATGAAACAAAATTACTCAGACGAACGGAGCATAATTTAAAAAAATACGTAAATGTGAGTAGATAGAAAGAGAAACCTAACAAGATAGATTGATGCGAATATTTACCTGCCTGTTTATCTGCCTTTCTCGATATTTTTTTTTTTAATCATCTCACCCCAAGCAAAGCATTCCACTGCCACTATTGCGCATGGGGCTACATAGGGGAAGGTAAAGAGAAGGAGTGGATAGACATAGGGAATGTCAGGAGAAAGGTGACAGATGAGTAAGGATAGCGAGGATGAGTGTCGGGCAGATGGGAAGAGTGCTTGATAGAATGGGAGCAGGTTAGTGTGTTAGGAGGTGTCTATTGACCTTACATTTAAACTCCTGGAGATTGTAGCCGTCGGGGAAGCAATCGTTTGGAAGAGAATTCCACAGTCGGGAAGTGCGAGGAAAGAAACTGTTGGAGTAGAAGTTACGGCTGCATTTTATCGGTTTCACTGTAAAAGGGTGGGATCTAGTTGCTAATCTAGTATCTCGTGCAAATTCGTATTTAGTGGGCACCAGTGATCTAAGTTCATCGGAGCAGAAGCCGTGAAAGTATTTATAGAAGAGACACAGCGAAGCCACGTCTCGCCGGTGGGAGAGAGACTGCAGGCGGTCTGCCAAGTCGGTATCTATCACATTACAGACCCTCCTCTGAACCTTATCGAGAAGCCCGAGGAGAACAGCAGGGGCACCCGACCAGATATGGCAGCAGTATTCAATGCACGGGCGGATGGTAGATTTGTAAATGTGCAGGATAGATTTAGACGGAAAAAACTTCCGAGCCCTACACAGAGAACCGACTTTCATAGCAGCGGATTTAGCAATGGATTCGATATAGTCATTCCATTTGAGGTCCGCTGAAAGTGTGAGACCAAGGAGGCGTAGTGTTTTACTCTCTGGGAGGCAAGCCTGGTCCATGCTAATGGGAGGTAGGTGAGATTGTCGATGATGGTTAATTGACAGTAGCTTAAATAAAAATAAAACATTTCAATTTCTTTTCGTTATTTTCCGTCGACCACTGAACAATTAATGCCTGATCGTTCGATAATCAAACAAACATCTCCCGATGAAATGGATTTGCAAATCATTCTTCTAGATCTTGACATTTCCCTTAACTTAGATATTGATTCAGTGCCCAGATGTTAATCTGGTCATAGTTTCCTTCGCCGGGTTTTCTTACGTTTCAACGTAGCCAATCCGGCGTCAGAACATTTCGACGTCACTCTCTTTGAAAGTGGATTAATATCTTTTGCAAGGAAAACGAAAAGTTTAAACTTTTAAATGACATTTTTGTCATTTATTCTTAAAATCCAATGTTTTGGAAAACTGATGACATAACCTAAATAAAAAAAAAATGGAATTTCAAAAACTGTATCATAAAAATATATGCAACTAGCAGTATAGCCCGGCGTTGCTCGGGTGTAATGAAAGCTTTAAAACTAATCCATGGTCCTGGAGCTCAGATTCTTTGGACGTTGGCACGAAAGACTAAAAAGCAATAGTTGTTTCCAGTTAATGCGAAACCGTAGACTAAAAGAAAAATGAATGGATGTAAGTCAAATTTTGATTTCCTGGTATCGATATCAAATAAGTTTTTTTCGTCGTAAACTGAACTTTGAAGGCTAAATAAGTGCTCTGAGTAAATGGTATCATGGCTGAGACTAAGAACTACAATTATGCCTAGAGTCAAACCCAAAGCAAAAACTAAAATAAAAGGGCTGTAAAAATACAAACATACAGGCAGATAAACAGACACACACACAAACATCTTGCATTTTATATATATATATATATAGTATCGATTTTCTGCACTATTGTAAGAACTGCAACCTTGAAAATTCTGAATATCGTTTCTTTTGTCTTTGTCTATGAGTGTATCAAATTTGATGTAAATTGGACCACTCCTTCTATAATCCGATGTTTTGGATTATCGATTTTTGATATTTATTGGGGGTACCTTGACACAAGACCTAGCTACGAACACTCGCAGACGCTTATTGTACAACTGTGTAAATTTTCAATAAAATTGGTTCAGCCGTTTCGGAGTATATAGGTACTGGACACACACACACAGACACACACACACAACCATACACACACACAGACACACAGACACACACACACACATACACATACACCCACAGACAAATTTCTGTTTATAAATAAGTTTGGATATGCAACCTCAGATTACATAGATCTTGCTATTCGTATCATCAGAACTTAAATTCAGGATCACGTTTTACTCGTTGCATAAAAAAAAACAAAAAAAAATATTCCTATTGTGCATAACTTTGTTTCTTCCACGCTTGGAATAAAATATTTGCTGCTATTTTGAATAATGAGGTTTAAAAAACTGAAAATTTTCAAGTTACCCAAGCTTTTAAAGTCTATGCAAATTTGTAAGCCTGGGCTAAGTGGAATATTTGACAATTAAAACTAATATGAATAGAGTATCTAATTTGACTATTGAGAGAGAGAGAGAGAGAGAGAGAGAGAGAGAGAGAGAGAGAGAGAGAGAGATGAAGGGGGGGGGGAGGGGGGGGGGAGAGAGAGAGAGAGAGAGACAGAGACAGAGAGAGAGAGGGGGGGGGGAGAGGGGGGGGGGAGAGAGAGGGGAGAGAGAGAGGGGGGGGGGAGAGAGAGACAGAGAGAGAGAGAGGGGGGGGGGAGAGAGAGAGAGGGGGGGGGGAGAGAGAGAGAGAGGGGGGGGGGAGAGAGAGAGAGAGTTAACGACAAGCCAAACAAGGTGACTTCTCAATTAATTATCAACACCAAAACGTCCCTTTGTCGAAAGATTTTCACCAAAATGGATACTCAGAATTAGCAACGCCGCATCAGCTCCAACGAAACGCCCCATTGCCCTTTCACCGAGCATTCGTAAAATCTCCTAAGTTAAGCTACGTCAGACTTGGTCAGTACATAGATGGGTCATTTAAGACTTGAAAATATGTTTAGATTTTACGAATATTTTTGAAAATAGCAATGATTATCTGATACAAATCGTGTTAATTACCCCACATCTGTCGGATGTGCAATGGCTTCATACGTTGCCCAACATTATTTGGGTATATGAATTTGACAGACACGACTGGAACCATAACTGTGCTCTCCGATTTCCAAGAACCGTTTTCTATTACACCACTCGCACCTTAAAGCACCTGGTATACGAGGGTTGAGTTTGCTTAATTTCGGTGATCGTACAGCAACCGGTTTTTCACGTGATATGGCCGAAGCCAAGGGTCGGCAAACTACAGCCCGCGGGCCGGATACAGCCCGAGAAGGCATTTTGACCGGCCCGCGAGCCTGATTACCAATTACTCTATTTTTAACATGAGAGACGACGCTTTCAAATTTGGAAAAAGGCTTGCTGTTATCTTCCTCTGATCCACCCAACCGAATTTGAATACTATGACCGCAAAAAGACATCAAAACCCAATCACCTCCATTTCTGCGTAAAAAATAAAAAAAAATAAACATAAAACAAAAACTGAGAGCAGATTTGACCGACCGACCGGCGACAGACATTAGGCGGGGACACCTTCATAGGAACAATGTTTTCTTAGTCGGTTATCTATTTCATTCTTTCAACAGCAACCACCCATCGCTTACCCCTTCAACTTACCCTAGAATCTTTCAAAGAGCCATGTTCCTATCTTACCATACGTAAGTGTATATGTTTGCAACTATTTGTACTCGTATGTATGTTTATATGTGTTTCGTTCTTGTTTGATGTGTGTGTGTGGTTCGTTTGTGGTACAATTTTCAATAACAGTTTCAAACATTCAGGTCATAATTTCATCCATTTCACTTCGGTTGATTTTTTTCACTTTGAAGTATTTTGACGTTCCTTGAGTAAAAGTCATTTTTGTTAGCTGATTGTTAATTTAAGATTTTCTTTTGTTTTTTGATTTCTCAATGTTTATTTTCATTATGGTTTTAACTATTTAGGTCGACAGGGGTCTGCATATGTAATTTTCCATAATTTTTCATGAACACATTTTAACCTAATGTCCTCAGGTTTTAGAACATTAAATTCATTTACAAATCACAAAAACTTTTCTTCCAACCAGGCAATATATGGAAGGTAATTTTCCTGATGAATCATTATATTCTCACTACATATATACAATAATAGTTTTATATAATGATTTATACCCATTATCTTTTACAGTTTTATTCTGTCCTCAAATGAGGACACTGGGTTAAAATGGATTAATGGCCTCCGTCCGGCCCGCGACCCGTCATTATAACACGATCCGGCCCGCGGGGTTAAATGAGTTGCCAATCCCTGGCCTAAGCCCTTGCAACAGTGAATGGGTGAGATGTAATCGTACTGCTGAGACTATTCAAGGTGACTTAGTATATGGTCTCCGTCCGGCCCGTGACCCGTCATTATAACACGATCCGGACCGCGGGGTTGAATGAGTTGCCGATCCCTGGCCTAAGCCCTTACAACAGTGAATGGGTGAGATGTAATCGTACTGCTGAGACTATTCAAGGTGACTTAGTATATGGCCTCCGTCCGGCCCGTGACCCGTCATTATAACACAATCCGGCACGCGGGGTTGAATGAGTTGCCGATCCCTGGCCTAAGCCCTTACAACAGTGAATGGGTGAGATGCAATCGTACTGCTGAGACTATTCAAGGTGACTTAGTATATGGCCTCCGTCCGGCCCGTGACCCGTCATTATAACACGATCCAGCCCGTGGGGTTGAATGAGTTGCCGATCCCTGGCCTAAGCCCTTACAACAGTGAATTGGTGAGATGTAATCGTACTGCTGAGACTATTCAAGGTGACTTAGTATATGAGCCCCGGTCGGCCCGTGACGCGTTATTATAACACGATCCGGCCCGTGGGGTTGATTGATTTGCCGATCCCTGGCCTAAGCCCTTACAACAGTGAATGCGTGAGATGTAATCGTACTGCTGAGACTATTCAAGGTGACTTAGTATTTACGCGAATATCTTAGTATCGTGTGTCTGAGAATGTGTGAGAACGGATCGTCCTACAAGGCGATATTGGATCTTACTACGCTGAATCGTCACGCACGTTAGAGTAAATTGAAAGCGGCTCGTCTTGATAAACTGGAGAGCAGAATTCGATTGAGGAATATTTAGAAAACTGTAAAAATAAAGACAAATTTTCAGAATCCAAAATTATCTGCTATTTTGGGCTGGTGGGAATCATTACCTCTCAGTTGTTTCTCTGTAATCGGCCAGAGTGCGGCTCCGTTGTATTTCTGTCCGAGAACAGGCATACAATTAAGAAAAAATTATACTGAAAAGTGCCCGGTCCCAGGAAACAGCCTCTCGAGGTGGGGGCCACAGAATTGGACCAAAGGCCAGCGCGACCGATTGTTGCAGGGACTGGACAAATTTTGGCCATTGCCCGTTCGCACGTGTTCAAACATTAAACCACGACCTTGTGGAACATCCACGTTTTATTGGGGGGCGGGGACGAATTAAATATCTATTGTAGAAAATTTTAGAAAATTGAAATAATAAAGACACATTTTCAGTATAAATATAGACATTCAAAAAGTTCTTTCGTACATAAGAATGAAGGGAAGTTTGAAAGACACGTCGAAAGTAAAGGGCGGTTGGGAATGCTTTCTGTCTAATGGCGAACTCGTGTAAGTGGACGGCAGAAGGTGGGGATGAGATTGATAGATTTCATTTTACGTCTTATTAAAAATGTGTGATTTATTTAAAACCAAAACACATTTCCGATAATAGGTGGTTGATTACAAATCCAGGTGTTCGTAAGTATTCTCACATTTTAGTACTGACCGGGCTCGAAGCTAATCTCGGTGATTTTAACAATATTTGACAGAAAACCCAGAGAGTGATTGAGAGGAACAATAAAGACATAAACTTTACGAAAAGTTACAAAGAATTATGTTGTTGATAATGTATTTTTGGTGGGTTTGAGTAAATCAATTAAAATTACTTTAATTAAATTGTTTATTTTCTGTCAATATGCCTCATAAAATACTTCTGCACAGTACTGTATATATATAGTCATCCGCAGACAGATCTGTCTCTCAGCTCATCAGTACGGTTAGACATCCGATTGCTTTTAACCAGGATTGAAATCCGACCGAATTGGCGTCAGTCGGCGATTCTACCTCTGAACTATGGGCGCTCGGTAAAGGGATGCGGACTTTTAGCCTGTGATATATCATACGCCAATAGCTAGAGTACTCTAATTCATTACTAAATGCGTGATGCATAGATGTATATATATATATATATATATATATATATATATATAATTAAAAAAAAAATTAATTTAAAACTAATATAGTTTACATTGCCACACAGAAATTTCTATTTCGTCATCAGGCAATATTAGTTTATTGTTGTGAAAAAGATTTTCATTTGAATATAATAAACAATATGTTCATTATTTATGGATGTGGGAAGACAGATAAAATTCAAGTTTTCTTTCAAATTAACTAATCAGGATGAAGAACCCCTTTAAATCTAAAGATATAAGTTTTATTTTTTGGGGAATACCTGATTTCTTCTTTCAATCTTATCGGTCAGAGTGTCAGTCGATCAAAACCCTTGTCTAGACTGAATTTCCGTTGATGTATCCATTATTGTTACAAGATTATTGACTTAGTTTTCTCAGATATCCTCGCATTTTCTTAAACAAAAAAGGAAAAAAAAAATTTTATATTTTTGATTTGACTTACACGGAATGTAAGTATACTGTTCTTAATTCGAGTCACAATGCATTTTATTCCAATTGTTCATAAACTCTTAATTTTAAAAAAATTAATATTTATTTAAAAATTTATAATATCCATTTTATTATATCAAAATAAATTATATTATTATTATATTATAATACAATTTTTAACATTAAAATACAAAATCTTAATAATTATTTAATTATTAAAAAATTATAATATCCAATTTATAATATCCAACTTATATTAAAATAAATTATATCATTAATATATCATAATACAATTTTTAACATTAAAATACAAAATCTTAATAGCTATTTAATTATTAAAAAATTATTATATTTATTATATAATACAATTATCTGTTATTATTTCATATACCAAATTACTTAATTTGATGTAGGGTAAATCATCCATTACCAAACGACAAAACGCAAACCTAGGCTGAAAGACATCAACAAAAATTATTCTTCAGACGAACTTAAGTCACTGGTTCCTCCTCAATAGGTGTTTACTCGTGCAACCAGACTGGCAACTGGGTCCCACCCATTCACAGTCAGGTTAGCCAAATGCAGACGACAATTCTACTCCTGCAGCTTCTTCTCTCGCACTTCCCGCCTGTGGAACTCGTTCCCATATTCTTGCTTTCTTGACGGCTACAACCTCGAGAAATTTAAATGCAATGGCAATACTCATCTACTAACCACTGGACTCTAGCTCTCTCCCCACCCCGTATATCCTTCCCTTTCTCCCCCCCCTTGCAACTGTCATCACACCTGCATTTTCATCTTTCTATTGCTTCTTTCTAATTGGTTTGCACTCCTGTCTCTTCTAATTAATCTTTTTACAGTTATGTAGCCCCCCTGAACATCAGTGGCATTTACGCCTTGCCCGGGGTGAAATGATTAAAAAAAAATTTAAAACTTTGGTGCATAGGGCGTTTCAAATTTGTTCAACTACTAGACTGGACACTAAATTGGATAATATCAGTGGGAATTTCTTGTGTAATGTATATTCGGAAGCTTTTATTAATTATATTATTAATAAGAAAACTAGAGAATTTTATTCTCTGAACGTCCTGGGGCCTTTTAAGTGCCCGGTTTATTTTAATTTTTTTTTTATTGGAGATAAGGGTCAAAGTCTGATTAAACAGATCAACAAGTCGGTTTCTGGTTGTTTTCTGTCTGTTGCTCTGCGTTGTATTTTTCGGACTAGGTGTGCGTTTCCTTCGTTTCGTAAGGATGATTTGCCCTGCATTAATTTAAGTAATTTGGTATATGAAGTTTATTGCCAATGTGCTGCTGGTTATGTGGGGCGTACAAACTTACATTTGGAAACAAGAATTACAGAAGCCTAAAGTATCTATAGACAGAACTAATATCTGGAAAACTATGTGGAATGATGAGAAGTCTTCATTTTAGCACTTTAGACAGCACAAAGAACAGTGATTTTCAATTTTTATGGATGCGTTATATTAAAACATGAAATATGAAAACATTGAAAAGGAAAAATGGTTAAAAGTATCCCATGCTTAAAACAGAAAAACGTCATGAAATACAAATGGAAACTTAGAAAATGACTAAAGACCAAATCTTAATATTTTGCATTTACCGAGTACAACTTCGTTTATGTAGTCTTGGCGTATGTAGCATTCCATTCTACAGCCTCTTTCTCACACTCGCAAAGTAGTTATCCGACAGTTATTTATATAGCAAAATCTCATTTGAGCTTTATTCAGTAGTTCCACCATTTGTAGCCTTTATTTTGCTACTTCCACGGAAACGCTTGTATCCTGCATATATGAATAATAGACATCAATTTATATTGTGCCAAAACAAGGGTCAATCGTTAGGCAACACGTTATACATATACTTAATCTTCATTTCATGTCACACACCTCATTCATCATTACCATTTCGGCTGCAACATCTACTTCAGTGGCTCTCGAGGCTTGAACTTTTCGATATTTAATTTAAAATAACAACAACTGAATAATGCCGTGCTGATTCTATGTTTAAATATTTCAACGATTATATGTAATATGATCTGAGTATGTTCGTTCTAAGATGTAGAAAAGGAACTCAGCGGTTCTAGACCGTATGATTGTTGCATCTTCTATGTAATACCATCCCGACACACCTGTTGTTAATAAGATGAAAAGACCAGCGAAGATGTTCTTAACAGTGGACATCCATGAGTAACAGGATTATTTCTCGGATATTGTAAGTAAGATGACCTCAGTTTTCCACTTCTGCATTATAAAAACAGACATTGCCTTTCATCAGCATTTTCGATGTTAACTCACACATTCCAAGTCATACGATGTGAACTTATTCATGCCTTGTACGAACGGAATACACTCGTTCTTAATAGTCATTCAAGCAAGTGCCATACGTGAAACACGCTTGGGTGACCATGTCTGCGAAAGAGATATAACTGACTGGGCAGAAGATTATCCCGCAGTAGGTTACCATTGCTTTCTGCGGTAGATTGATTACCAGCCAAGGCTATAGAACCCAGTCTGTCCTGTTATTTAACACATAACTGAAGGTAAGTGATGGCTTAATACCTTTCTTAAGGGTATTTGAGCGTAAGTGAATGCAACGAATTCAACTGGAATTCGAACTCGGATCCCTGATTTCTCGTATAGCCGATGCCACTATTTTACCAATTCTCAGTCATAAGATCTTTTCTTTGTTGTTCTCTGTAATATGAAAAAAGAAATCGCACGATCTCAATAAAACGACACTATTTATCCATTCTCATCATACAATTTGAGATTGCTCGTTTTTTTTCTATGACTAGGATTAGTATGAACTCAACAAAAATACCCTTTTTCATTCGTGCACATCATGTGAACTGGGCTTTCTCGTTTACTGCAATATGACTAGAATTATTATGATCTCAATAGATCGGTACTATTTTACCCATTCTCAATCATAAAATCCGTCCTTTGTCGTTTTCTGTAATAAGACTATAATTAGAACGATACCAACAAAACGATACTATCTCATCAACTCTCATCATACGAACTGTGCTTTTTAATTTCCTATATTATGAATAGAATTCGCACGATCTAAACAAAGCGATTCTATTTAATCAAAATA
This sequence comes from Ascarosepion bandense, assembly GCA_037127315.1. Taxonomy (NCBI): domain Eukaryota; kingdom Metazoa; phylum Mollusca; class Cephalopoda; order Sepiida; family Sepiidae; genus Ascarosepion; species Ascarosepion bandense. The sequence continues at coordinate 177,622 of JBBBDQ010001051.1, read as the reverse complement.
ACATCTGAAATATGACTAGAATTTTCAAGACCTCATTAAAACGACCCTATTTCATCCATTCACATAATGCAATCTGAGCTTTCTCGTTTCCTGTTAAATGAGTAGAATTCCCACGATCTCAATAAAACGATTCTATTTCATTCATTCTCATCATTCAATTAGAACTTTCTCATTTCTGTAATATTACTAGAATTCGTACGATATTAATAAAACGACACTACTTCTCCATACTCATCATACGATCTGAGATTCCTCGGTTACTGAAATATGGCTAGAATTCGTACGATCTCAATAAAACGATTCTATTTCATCCAATCTCATCTTTCAATCTGATATTTCTCGTTTTCTGTAATATGACTGGAATACAAATGATCTTTATAATACAACACTATTTAATACATTCTCATCATACTCTCTCTCGGTTACTGTTTATATGACTATAATTTGCACAATCTCAATAAAACCATCTAATTTAAGCGATTTTAATCATACGATCTCAGCTTTCACTTTTTCTGAAATATGACTATAATATGCACAATCTCAATAAAACGCTTTAATCATACGATCTGAAATTTCACTTTTTCTTAAATATGACTATAATTTGCACGATCTCAATAAAACGCTTTAATCATACGATCTGAGATTTCACTTTTTCTTAAATATGACTATAATATGCACAATCTCAATAAAACCATATAATTTAAGCTATTTTTATCATACCATCTGATCCTTCACTTTTTCTGAAATATGACTATAATTTGCACGATCTCAATAAAACGCTTTAATCATACGATCTGAGATTCACTTTTTCTTAAATATGACTATAATTTGCACATTCTCAATAAAAACATCTAATTTAAGCTATTTTAATCATACGATCTGAACTTTCACTTTTTCTGAAATATGACTATATTTTGCACGATCTCAATAAAACGGTTCAATCATACGATCTGTGATTTCTCTTTTTCTTAAATATGACTGCAGTTATCATGATCAAAATGAAAAGATGCTTTTGTATCTATTGTCATAAAACTTTTCGAGGTTTTTCGTTTTTTGTAATCTGAATATTATTCACACGATCAAAAGAAAACGATCCTATTTCATCCATTCTCATCGTACGATCTCAGAGTTTTGGTTTTCCGTAACATATGATTTCACCCGATCTCAACAAACGACCCTTCTTTAAGCATTCTCATGAAACGATCTAATATTTCTCGTAATACGACTTAAATTAGCACGATTTCATTACAGCGACCCTATTGCAGTCATTCTCATCGTACGATTTAGTCTTTCTTGTTTTCTGTAATATGACTAGAATTTTTTTTTAATCGTGTCACCCCAAGCAAGGCATTCCACTGCTACTATAGTGCAGGGGGTTACATAGAGCGATTGGGTATAGGAAATGTCAGAAGGAGGGTGATAGACGACTTAGGATGTACATAGGGAGAGAGTTGGAGAGAGTGGGTGTGAGTTAGTGTGTTAGGAGGTGTCTATTGATCCTACATTTAAACTCCTGGAGGTTGTAGCCGTCGGGGAAGCAAGCATGCGGTAGGGAATTCCACAGGCGGCAAGTGCGAGGAAAGAAGCTGTTGCGGTTACATTTCATCGGTTTCACTGTGAAAGGGTGGGACCTAGTTGCCAATCTAGTATCTCGTGCAAATTCACATCTAGGGGGCACCAGTGATTTAAGTTCGTCAGAGCAGAAGCCATGAAAGTATTTATAAAAGAGGCACAGGGAAGCCACGTTACGCCGGTGAGAGAGATACTACAGGCGGTCAGCCAAGTCGGTATCAGTCACATTACAGATTCTTCGCTGTATTTTGTCGAGAACCCCGAGGAGAATAGAAAGGGCACCCGACCAGATTTGGCAGCAGTATTCAATACACGGGCGGATGGTGGATTTATATCGAACGATCTCAATGAAACGACCCCGTTTCATGCGTTCGCATCATACGATCTGAGCATGGATTTTTTTGTAATATGACTAGAATTATCGCGATCTCAATGAAAAGATGCGCTTTTATTCATTCTCATAATTTCTGAGGTTTTTTGGTTTTTGTAATCTGTAATTTCTTATTTATTGAAATATGACTATAATTAGCACGACTTCAATGAACAACCCTTCTTCAAACCATTCTCATGAAACGATCTAAGATTTCTCATTTTCTGGAATACGACTCGCAAGATCACATGAAATCAACACTATTTCATCTATTCTCATCACACGATATGAGATTTCTCACTTACTTTAATACCGCTAAAATTCGCACCATCTGAATAAAACGATTATTTTTCATCCATACTCCTCATACAACCTGAGCATTCTCGTTTTCCATAATACCATTAAAATTCGCACGATCTAAAAAAAAAAATTCTATTTCACCAATTCTCATCATATGATTTGAGCTTTCTTGTTTTCAGTAATACGACTGAAATTCGCACGATCTCAATAAAACGATCACACCTAATCCATTCTCATCATACGATCTGAGCTTTTAGAATAGGACTAGAATTATCACGATCACAAAGAAAATATGCTTTTGCATCTATTCTCATAAAACTTTCTGAGGTTTTTCGTTTTTTGTAACGTGACTATAATTCACACGATCGGAAGAAAACGACCCCATTTCATTCATTCTCATCATAGGATCTGAGTTTTTTCATTTACTGGAATATCACCGTAATTCGTACGTTATCAATAAAATGACACTATTTCACCCATTCTTATCATATGATATGAGATTTCTCGTCTTCCGTAATATGAATATAATTGGCACGATCTCAATAAAACGACCCTTCTTCAACTTTTGCTATGATACGATCTAAGATTTCTCGTTTTTTTAATAGCACTAAATTTTGCACGATCTCAATAAAACAAGCCTTCTTCAACTTTTGCTATGATACGATCTAAGATTTCTCGTTTTTTGTAATAGCACTAAATTTTGCACGATCTCAATAAAACGACCATTCTTCAACTTTTGCTATGATACGATCTAAGATTTCTCGTTTTTTGTAATAGCACTAAATTTTGCACGATCTCAATAAAACGACCATTCTTCAACTTTTGCTATGATACGATCTAAGATTTCTCGTTTTTTGTAATAGCACTAAATTTTGCAAGATCTCAATAAAACGACCCTTCTTCAACTTTTGCTATGATACGATCTAAGATTTCTCGTTTTTTGCAATAGCACTAAATTTTGCACGATCTCAATAAAACGACTCTTCTTCAACCTTTACTATGATACGATGTAAGATTTCTTGTTTTCGGTAATACCACTAAATTTTGCGCGATCTCAATAAAACTGTATTATTTAATTCATTCTCATCATACGATGTGAACTTTCTTGCTTTTCTAATATGAATTGAATTGCCATGATCTCAATAAAATTTTGCTTTTTCATCCATTCTCATAAAACGTTTTGATCTTTCTCGTTTTCTGTCACCTGACTATAATTCACACCATTAGTTAGAAAATGGTTCTACTTTATACATTCTCATCATACCATTTGAGATTTCTCGGTTTCTGTAATAAAAGTAGAATTCGCACGATCTCCATAAGCACAATTCTTTTTCAGCCATTCTCATCATACTATCTCAGCATTCTCGTTTTCTGTAATATGCTTTTAATTTGCACTATCTCAATAAAACTATCCCATTTCATCCATTCTCATCATACAATCTCGGATGTCTCGTTTTGTGTAATATAATTCGGACCATCACAATAAAATAACGCTATTTCATCCATTCTTACGATACGATCTGATCATTTTCCTTTAGTCTAATATGACTATAACTCGCACGATCTCAATAAAACGACCTTATGTCATCCATTCTTATAATATGACCTGAGCTTTTTCATTTCTGTAACATGTCTGGAATTTGCAAAATCTTAATTAACCGATCCTATTCCATCAATTCTCAGCATACGATCTGAGTTTTCTTCATTTACACGAATATGATTAGAATTTGTCTGATCTCAATAAAACGATCCTATTTTATCCTTTCTGGTCATACGATCTGCGCTTATTTTTTTTACTGCAATATGACAAGAATTAGCACGATCTTCAAAAACATCCCTATTTTAGCCATTCTCATCATTACTATCTGAATTTTCTCGTTTGCGCTACTATAGCTAGAATTCGCACGATCACAAAAAAAAATGATCATTTTTCAACCATTTTCATCATAACATCGAAGCTTTCTGGTTTTTGGCAATATGACTAGAATTAGCACGATCTACATAAAACCATTCTTTTCAGCCATTCTCGTCATACGATCTGAGTTCTCTAGTTTTTCTGTAATATGACTATAATTCGTAGGTTTTCAATAAAACAATCATTTTTCATTTATTCTCATCACACGGTCTAAGCTTTGACGTTTGTTATGGGAAAACACACCTATTCCTCAAATAATGGACTCTACCTCCTATATTAATAAGAGTAAACAGGAAGTTCTTAGAAAGTTTATAGGAGTTCTTTAGAGTTCTATTAGAGTTCAGTAGAACGACTAAACAGTTGATATTAGTCTGCAGTTAGCCGAATACTAAGGAATCAGCTTTCAGTGGAAGATTACCAAGTTCCTAACATTTTGGGTACATTAAGTCGATTAGCAACCGACATAGCACGATTATAACCTTCAGTACGAAAACTACTCCACAACATTTTATGTAATACGACTAGAATTTGCTCGATCTCAATAAAATCAATCAATTTCATCCATTCTCATCATACGATCCTGAGATATCTTTCCTGTAATATGACTAGAAATGGCACTATCTCATTTAAAATATCCTATTTCATCCATTCTCAACAAACGATCTGAGCTTTCTCGTTTTCTGTAATATGACCAAATTTAGCGCGATCCCAATAAAACGAACCTATTTCATCCATTCTCATCATAAGATCCGAGTTTTTCTCTTTTACTGCACTATGGTTATATTTCGCCTGTTCTCAAGACAATTTAACAGTTTCACATATTCTCCAGGATAGAATCTGAATTTTCTCGTTTTACTTAGTAATCACCTTTTCTCAGTAGAGAGACACTGTTTCATCACTACTCATTTATCTGGTCTGAACTTATCATTTTCAGCAATTCGAGAAAACTTCGCCCGTTCTTGGTAGTAAAATTCTCTCATATTCTTTATAATAACATCCCACATCACCCATGTTGTGGAGTAGTTTTTGTACTGAAGGTTATAATCGTGCTATGTCGGTTACTAATCGACTTAACGCACCCAAAATGTTAGGAACTTGGTAATCTTCCACTGAAAGCTGACTCCTTAATATTCGGCTAACTGCCGAATAATATCAACTGCCTAATAGTTCTACTGAACTCCAATAGAACTCTAAAGAACTCCTATGAACTTCACAAGAACTTCTCAAGACCTTCTTGTTAACTCTTATTAATATAGGAGGGAGAGTCCATTATCTGAGGAATGGGTGTGTTTCACCATAACAGAGGGAGAGTCCATTATCTGAGGAATAGGTGTGTTTCCCCATAACAGAGGGAGAGTCCATTATCTGAGGAATAGGTATGTTTCACTATAACAGCCCATTGTTATAAAGACGACTCAGTAGCACTCGTTCTTCTTAATTAAATCGAACCCACCCTGTTTCCAGTCGTACGATCCTCTTTCTCTCTCTCATTTAATTGTCCAGGTTCTCTTTAATACAACCAGACCTCGTCCGTTCTCAATAATACGGTCCTATCTCAGCCATTCTCAGTAATGCGATCTGAGATCTCTCAACTTGACCACGCCCTTTTTCATTAGTTGCATACCATCTCACACGCTCCCTGTGGTATGTTCTGAGCTTAAAATTTCCCCGTAATACGACCCAACTTACCCGTTCCTCAAGCATTCTCTGTAGTACTCTCTGTCTTCAATGTTCTTCATAAGATAACCCGGCCTCGCTCATTTTCTGTAATAGGATCATAGCACACTCATCATCGAAGAATTTCAGAGAATGGTCACGATCATATATACACTTGGCTTTTCTTTGTTCTGTCCCCAAAACTTTAGTTTGGTGATTATAAAAATGTAGAGTCCGTTTTCATTCCCTTAAAATCGGCATTTTAAATCCTGGATTCATAATTTGATGTAAAGTCGACATGGCACCACTGGAAAATACCTAAATTCTCCTGCTAGGAGGCGGATCGCTAAATTTATTTCCTAAAAATATAATTTCAAGACGATTACGAATCAAAGTACGAAGTATGTATTGTTAATTTCTTATGAGGATTCATGTAAATCGCATTTATTAGACTGAGGTTTCAGGATGCACAAATTAAAAATAAAAATTTGTTAAGATTTTGCAATGATTCGAAAATTTGGATAATCTTTTGATACTGATATATGTAGAGGTCCCTCTTCATACAAGTTTTTTTTAAAGACAACTGATGATGCGATTAAGCATTTTAACTTTTTTGGTTTTATAAGTGTTTTCTTTTTGGACATAAAGTGTGTAAAAATTGTCCTAATATTTCGTGATACCCGAAAGCGTTCGAATATTCTATTAGCGATGGTCATGAGTTTTTTTAACCGAATATGACTACTTTGTATATGAATTAACAAACAAATAGATAAAAAAAATGAATCACAGTACTTTCACCGTTGTTTTAAATGAAACTTCCATATATATATATATATATATACATATTTGACGAGATTCCTGACAAAATGGATGAGTACTTAAGAAAATTAGGTGTTAATTAATTTGTTTAAGCATTATTTTTAATTGATACTCATATTTGATAAGATGCTCTATTTTTATTATTAAACAGTATATTTATTTACATCTCCTGGCCTAAGCAATCAAGAAATCTTGTTAGGAAAATATGTGCCATTCTGGTAGGATTGAAACCTACATCCCCTGAAGATCTGGCATGTCTTACACGATTCGGTCATGTAGAAAATCCGGATCAGAGAAATGTCGAATCACGCTGAAATGACGCATATTTTCCTAACAAGATTTTTTGATTATTAAGGCCACTATATGTAATAAATATGCTGATTATAATAAGAAAACAGACTCAAATACGACTATCCATTAAATATAAACAATATATATATATATATATATAGTAATGTGCAAAAGTACTGGGACAAGAGAAAATTTATCATTTATGAGGTATCAAAATAAAGATCACACCTGTCCTAACACTTTTGCATACTACCGGTAGTGTGAAAAAGGATTAAGACAGGGGTGATTTTCCGAAAAACCTCACTGAAATTCAGATAAAGGGCGAAAAGCCAAGTAAATTTTGATTATATTGATTATATAAAACTAGGTGTTAAAGTAATGTATTTAAAAGAATTTATATTTAATTTTTACTATTTTCTATTGAACAAGTTATTTTGAAACTGCTCATTATTCTCTTATCCTTGGATATGACTGACTTTTTTCTTATTCCGCCCCCCCCCCCCGAATCGATAAATATAATGTTACTTTGCAAGACGGAAGTTGGGAACAAATACAAGCTGCTTGGCAGGAGATACAATTATATACATTGAAGAAGCTTGTGATGTCAACGCCTGACAGAATAAAGGCTGTCATCAAAGCAAAAGGCCATTATACTAAATATTAAATTTATTCTGTAACAAGTATTTTCTCTTCTTAAAGCATTTGTTGAGAAAATCAAATTAAATTAGTTTAATGAAATTGCTTATTTTCTGTCAATATACCTCATAAAAATAAAATAGTTCTTGTCCTAATACTTTTGCACAGTACTGTATATATATATATATATATATGTATATATATATATATATATATTAGGTGCAATTGGTAAATTGTCGCAGTTATTTTATTATTTCAAAGCAAAAGGCTATTATGCTAAATATTAAATTTATTTTGTAACAAGTATTTTTCTTGTTAAAGCATTTGTTAGTAAATGAAATAAAATTACTTTAATTAAATTGTTTATTTTCTGTCGATATGCCTCATAAAAGATAAAAGAGTTCTTGTCCTAATACTTTAGCACAATACTATATATATATATATATATATATATATATATATATATATATAGTTGTCTTGTGTGTTAATAACCTAGAATATATTTTACACTCTCCTGTAACATGAGAGAAGCCATTGGGTCGACGGGTTAGCTTGATAGATGATATAGTGTCTAGGCAGTGCAGAACTGTACCTCAGAGGAAGTCGTTGATTTGGCTTCTCAGACGTGTGAGCACGTGATAGCCACAAGTGGGAAAGAACAATGTCTCAGACAGCAAACGATTAACCCTAAATTTAAGAGTTTAAGATTATAGTGGTGGGGAAATTACCCTCTCAGGAGTCAGTTCCACAAATTAACGTTTCGTGTGTTCGGGTATAAAATTTCCTTATTACTATTACGAATACAAAAATAATGTGCGTGACTAGATTCAGTGCACATGATATGGTGATTATATATATATATATATATATATGTATATGCTAAAATTGCTGACAAAAGACATCGAAATTATTTACTGAATTATTCGACTGAAATATGTTTGTGAAAATCAGTTTTCTTGCTATATAATTAGTTGTTGATATATACAACAATAAGCATGAGAAATGCCCACATAACATTGATAGAAAGAAAGACAGACAGAGAGAGACATGCAGACAGACAGGTAGATAGATAGATAGATAGATAGATAGATAGATAGATAGATAGATAGATAATGAACAGTTTGAGATAGATAGATAGATAGATAGATAGATAGATAGATAGATAGATAGATAGATAGATAGATATGATAGTTTGAGATAGATAGATAGATAGATAGATAGATAGATAGATAGATAGATAGATAGATAAGACAAATAGATAGATAGATAGATAGATAGATAGATAGATAGATAGATAGATAGATACATACATACATAGATAGATAGATAGATAGATAGATAGATAGATAATGAATAAACTTAGATAGATAGATAGATAGATAGATAGATAGATAGATAGATAGATAGATAATGAACAAACTTAGATAGATAGATAGATAGATAGATAGATAGATAGATAGATAATGAACAAACTTAGATAGATAGATAGATAGATAGATAGATAGATAGATAGATAGATAGATAGATAGATAATGAACAAACTTAGATAGATAGGTAGATAGATAGATAGATAGATAGATAGATAGATAGATAGATAGATAGATAGATAGATAGATAATGAACAAACTTAGATAGATAGATAGATAGATAGATAGATAGATAGATAATGAACAAACTTAGATAGATAGATAGATAGATAGATAGATAGATAGATAGATAGATAGATAGATAATGAACAAAGATAGATAGATAGATAGATAGATAGATAGATAGATAGATAATGAACAATGATAGATAGATAGATAGATAGATAGATAGATAGATAGATAGATAGATAGATAGATATTGAAAGATATTGAACAAACTTAGATAGATAGATAGATAGATAGATAGATAGATAAGAATAGATAGATAGATAGATAGATAGATAGATAGATAGATAGATAGATAGATGGGAACACATCATCTCACATTGATAAACAAATGAATGAATCTCTAAAAGGAAGTGAACAAAAAGTATAGAGAGAAAATTACAGCCTGGAAACATTTTTGGATAAATAACGAATGAAAAAAATAAAAAATATCGCCGTTGCTTTCTTCAGAGGGAGATAAATTATTATAAGAATATGAATGGTGTTTATATCCGATTTCTTCGTTGATGAATGAAAATTTTGATCACACCCTGAGATGACGTTCAGATAAGCATTTCAATATTCTTCATATTGACAAGAGTAATTCTTTGAAAGTCACGAGACTGAATGGCCACAAACAATTTTGATCGCCAAATAACCACATTATTATACACAAACACACAAACACAAAAACATATATATATATATATATATATATATATATATATATATATATATATATAATTTATGCATGATAGTTACTTATAGATAATTCAGCAAATATATATGAACTTCACTGTTATATAGAATTTGTAAATAGTCAGATATAATGATGGTTTCCTGTAGGGGACGTACGTTTTTCTGACAAGATTTCTCGATTATTCAGGCCAGTACAGGTAAATATATATATAATTTTAGTTGAGAATATGCTCTGTTTATATATGTGTGTGTGTATGAAATATGCATATATATATATATATAAATATATATATATATATATATATATATATATATATATATATATATATATATATATATATATATATAAATGCAATTTTTTTATATGCATACAAAGTATCTACTCAACTAAAAGTACCCATTAAGCATAATATGCTTAAACAAATAAATTAAAAATATAACGATAAATCTAGATATCGTAGATATCAACTCTCAGCATTTATGTTATTTTTTTTTTGATGATGAAACATAAATTTTGTTATCGATTGAATGTATTTTTTTATATTTTATTCATGGAATAAGGTCTATCAGCTTTTCACCAGGTTTAATCTTTTTTGTCATGCACACAATATGATGCGGGTTGCTCCTATTATTTACACATTATTTTACGTAAAGTTCAAACATTCTTTTGAAATCATCTGTCTCTCTTTCTCTCTCTCTCTCTCTCTCTCTCTATATATATATATATATATATATATATATATATGCATATAATTGGATGTTCAGTTAAACTAATGAATTCTTGCTTATTCTAAGATAGACATAAGCAGCAGCGCTGCATAGAGACTGTCGGTTTCAGGTATAAGCCACTTTTGATAAAATCACAACAATGAGCACTCCCTCCTCAATGAATGTAGTATATTCTAGACAATTGAACAAGAGAATTAAATAGATAGGTAGATAGATAGATATGAATAGACTGATAAATAGATAGAAAGACAGGTACGCCTTATATATATATATATATATATATATATATATATATATATGAGTAGAGAAAGAGTGAGAGTGACGATGGAATAAACAAATATATCATTCCACAAACACACATATATACACGCACATATATATATATATATATATATATATATATATATATATATATATATAGACTGTTTGTTTATATACATAATAACGTAGTTTTATAATAATCTGTCCACATAATATTAATTATGTGTAAACAAAATGACAATTGTTTCGTATATCTAAAAAGGCAAGTTCACACCCAAGCATATAAGCAATCAACAACTGCCCAGGGTAACATTCAGTTTCACTGTTTACGATTGCCATACTGTGTTGATACCTATTTCACCTCTGTCTGTTTCTCCCTATACATAACAAATATTCAGTGGGCACCCCAAAATTAATCTGCTACTGACAGTCTCATGTGCAGGTTTACATACATCAAGTGATAGTGAGAGATACATATAGGGGAAGAAATATACGTAAGCTGATATATAATGACCGCCTACTTTGGTTTCTGATAACACATGCTTGTTAGTGCTTCAAACCATTTCCTGCTGCAGATACCTGCTCAGGCAAATTTTTGTTCATTCTGCCTGGGGTGTGCCATTTGTCATGATCTGCGGTCTGAACAACGCCAATACACTCACACCCTCGGTCACGATGACTTCTATCCAATTTCATTTCATAAATTGGGTCAACCCGTCGTATTGTTTTAAACACCTTCGAAACGTGTCTTACGTTAGTATCACCTTCTTGCTCATGAAACTCAGAAAGTGAACGGTTTGATCATTCGGCCACCCATACATACATCTATACATACATATATAAGGAATTTTTAGCTGTGAAATTATTCGCAGACAATTATTTTTGATGAAGAAAGAAAAATAATTTTCATAATATATCCTTGTTTTGTCATCAATCAAATACAGTTAAAGTGACACCGGTTCCTTTTTATGGTTAAAAATACACAAATAAATAAATAATAATCGTCTGTGTCGCCATTATTTGTTGATTGTTAAAATCATTTATGTCTAAAATGGAAAAATCTGTTTTATAAAAAACAATAAACAATTTATATTCAAACCATATTTTCCTGGAGATGTTGTGAAGAAAAACGTAAATATGAAACGAAATTTTCCAAATATATATATATATATATATATATATATATGAGACAAATATAGGCAGACAGATTATTTTATGGTAAATCTGAAGTTTGGGTCTATTTCCGGCGAACCATCAGCAGCTTCCGTCTTTATTGGACAAAACCCTTTGTCCAATAAAGAGGGAAGCTGGGGATGCTTCGCCTGAAATAAGCCTAAACTTCAGATTTACCATGAAATAACGTGTCTACATTAATTATTCTTATATTTGCTCTATATGTATTTATATACATATATATTTAGAGCCCTCTTAGAGATTTATCCTACCACTGTATGTGCAGGATACTTCTTTGGATTCTTCTATATCCACACTGCATGCTTATATATATATATATATATATATATATATATTTGGAAAACTTCATTTCATATTTACGTTTATATATATATAAGTGTGTATGAGGTATGAATGTCTGTGTGCGTGTATTAATATTTCATAGCGACTTGGACTTTACGGTAGTTTCACTAAAAGTCGGCAAACGGACATGAAGTTTGTGATTACTTTCGAATCATCTTAGGAAAAGCATGGATCATCATTCACATGAAAAGCATGGATCATCATTCACATCACATTTCGCTGATTAAAGTGACAGCATCCTCCTTTCATACAAACATTTTAATTGGCATATTGTAGCCAAGGGATTGCTTTTATATCTTATAACATTGGCAGAGCGAGGATATATATATATATATATATATATATATATATATATATATATATATATATATATATATTGTTAATCCGAAATGGAAAAGCAGGAAGGTAAATTCCAAGAACCTGATCTTAATTAATTTTTTAAAAAATTTAATATTAAAAAATGATACATGAGGAGAGCTCAGTGTACTTAAAATTACAGAGCCAATATACACTAAAGTTAATTTTCAAAAATGGTGAATGAACATTTCGACATGAAATCTCTTTTGGTTTAGAACTGTGTTGCTGAGGAGACGCGAATTCTCTCTTGGAGATTTCATGTCGAAATGTTCATTCAACATTTTCGAAGTTTGAAAATTGACTTTAATATATATATATATATATATATATATATATATATATATATATATATATATATATATGACAAAAGATTAATATATACTATTAAAGAAAAACCCAAAAACATTGCTGAACAGACAGACCATTTGCCAAAAGTCCTAACAACTTAATAAAAAATCTCGAACAAGAAGAGAAACAAGAGAAAAAACCTAAATGCAAAATTCTACCTACTCAGTAAAGTGCTCTACGCCTAGATTACCTATACAATACAAAAAACACTTGACAACATTATATATATATATATATATATATATATATATATATATATATATATTAATGTTTGTGCGTGTTTGCGGGTGTGTGTGTTTGTGTCTGTGTGAATGCATATGTGCGTTCGTGCGTGCGTGTCTCAGTACATTAAAATTGGGTTAATCCACGATCGACTTGTTGACGTTATTTCTGTATGATTTTCTTTGCTTTTATTGCTAAGAGATCTTAGCGCCGGTCTGAGTTGCATGAAGAGAAATTGACCACGCAAAAATAGATCTAAACACATTTACCCTAGGGCTGTCAGACAGAATCTCACATGGTCCCAGCATTATTCTTAAGATCAGAATTCCATATTTGCTTATATTCCCTGTTTCACGCTTACCGATTTTCAAAATGGGTGTCTGTTTTTAGTAGATTTCTCGAGATCTCCTGTGCTTTTTACCTTTGTTTTGTTTTGTTTTTTTTTTTAGAAAAAATTAGTCATAAATTTGAATCAACTAATATACAAACTAGGGTAAATTGTTTCGAACTGTTGGCAAGCTCGGGATTTCCCTTTAAAAATCAGCTGAAAATGCATGAATCTTCAGATCGCTATTACAAGCCATCACCTATTTTCACTGACAAGAGTTGGATCAACTCGTGGTATGGTTTTCAGGCATTTTCTAAAGGTGCAGCACGCTGGGATCAGCTCCTCCAGACCGACAACATCGAGAAATCAGCTTCACAACAAATGGAGTATGGAGAGATTCGAACCCGGGTCTCATGGTCCGACTCGGCCACACACATACATGCATATATATGGTGTCCAAATCTCAGTCAGTCAGTTAAGTGAAACACGCTTGGGAGATCATGTCTCGAAAAAGACATGATTGACTGGGCATAAGATTATCCCGCAGTAGGTTATCATTGCTTTCTGCGGTAGACTGGTTGCCAGCCAAGGCTATAGAACCCAATCTGTCCTGTTATTTAACCCATAACTGGAAGGAAGAGACGGATTAATACCTTTCCCAATGATATTTTGCGCGTAAGTGTATGCAATGAATTGAAGTGGAATTCGAGCTCGCGTCTAGTGTTCGAATTCCAGTTGAATTCATTGCATTCACTTACGCGCAAATACCCTTGGGAAAGGTGTGCAAATGTAGGCATACATTAATGAAGAATAAAATGAGTCCAAAAATATATATTTAAAAAATGAGTACTGTTTGATTTTATTAATGAATATCCAACTTTTGCATACATACATCCTGAATTTTTCTCAATGTAAATAATCTTAGGTGATTTGATAAAAAATCAAAATAATTTTCGTACTATATCACTGTTCTTTATATTTCCATCAATTAAATAAAACGATACAGGTTCCGTTTTTTGATTAAAAGAACACAACTGAACTAATAATAATCTTATTAGTTGTATGGTTAGATCTTGAAGGCTATCACAATGTGTTTAGTAACATAAATGAAGGTAAAGAAGTTGTTGGCTATTACGTATTTATTATACATTAATATTTCGAGATCAAAAGCTCATCTTCAGAATGGTAGGAGAGCTTGTTTTCGAGTTCCATTGCTTTCAACGAATGGTCATTCTTCACTACTACTGCTGTCATTAATTGTAGTGAGTGTGTGTGTGTGAGTGTGTGAGTGTATTTGTGTGTGTAAGTGTGTTAGAACATGTATGTGTGTGTGTTTATGGTATATGTATAGGTGTGAGTGATAGTTGGCGCCGTTTTACGGTCTGATGATATGAGTCCGCTTTCACTTATAGTTTATCTAAGTATGCAGCGTTGACCTTACCGATTGTCTGACTTTTGCCAAAGTGGCAGAGGGCTGTTTTATCAGTGGTGCTATATCTATCTGCTTTAATTAGGGCCGTGTTTATTTTGTATTTTTGTTTGCCATCCTGTATTAAAATAAAATATTTATAATAAATTAAATTAAATTAAGCAAAGAAATATACGCACATAAACACATACACATGACACACGTACACGCAGACACGAGAACACAGGAGAACGAATACAGGATGGTAAAAAAATTGGGGGTGGGGCGTGTTTATTACTGCATTTTTTTGTCATCCTGTATTAAAATAAACTATTAATAAAAATAAATGTAGCAATAAACTCACCAATTAAAGCAGATAGATATAACACAAGGTCCTGAAACGAAGCCGTTTACCACTTTGGCAAACGTCAAACTATCGGTCAGGTCAACGCATATAAAACCACAAATTAAAGTGGACTGATATCATCAGACCGTAAAACGGCGCCAACTATCACTCACACACACACACATATATATATATATATAAACCATAAACACACACACATATACATGCTCTAACACACACACACACACACACACACACACACACACACACACACACACACACACACTACAATTAATGACAGCAGTAATGAATGACCATTCTTTGAAAGGCACGGAACTTGGAACTAGAAAACAAGCTCTCCTACCATTCTGAAGATGAGATTTTGATCTCGAAATATTAATGTATAATAAATAGGGAATGTTCAACGATTCTTTACCTTCCTTTATTTTACTGAACACATTGTGATAGCCTTCAAGACCTAACCATACACCTAATATAAACAATACTTCAAGCAAATTACAAAACTTTCCGTTCTTATTAGTGTTTTGTTATTTTACTTGGATTCACGAGACACGGTAGAGTAATGTATTGCGGATACGTTTAATGAATCGTAGAGCCGAGTTCGAATTCCAGTCGAGTTCATTACATTCACTTACGCTTGGTAAAAGTGTGAATCCAACTCTTCCCCTTTCTGTCTATGGGTAAATAGTAAGAAAAACTTGGTTTTGTAGCCTTAAGGTGTAACTTTATGAAGTACATACTATGCAATTAAATAAGTATTTTTTTGCGTTGTGTTGATTCCTTTTAAGACTGTTAAAATCATTTTCCTTCAATAGGGGGAAATGTGCTTTACAAAGAGCCATAAATAAAGTCAATCATTTTGAAAATCAGTAAGAGTAAAAATGCCTAGTGAAGAGGCAGAGAAAACAAAAGCTGTTTATTTTGATATGCGTGTTAAAATACTCTTTTAAAGGAATTGTAAAACGTGCTTTTGTATGTGTAAGAACAGGATTATGTGAATAATGTAAATATGTAAACATAGAAAATGAATGTGCTGAAAATGTCTACGTGAGTTACATCGCAAAGTAAAAACCCGGATTGAATACAAGATATTAAGACGTAGAGATATGGAATAGTCCATGATTGTTTAGTCAGTGGTAGCTATCAGAGAAGAGGTATTTTCTTAAATCTACGCTTAAAATGTAATTCAGACATCTTACCCAGTATTCTGTCCTCTAGAGGGATTCTGAAATGCATCATTTTTTTATTCAGGGAGAATCAATATATCCTCGATAAAGCTGTATTACTTAATGTTTTTAGCAATGTTATATGGTAATGGCGATAGCATGGCTAACCATTTTCATACAAGAAACATTTCCGTATTCATTGACCGAACAGTTAACGTTACTATCGAATGGAATTTATATTCATTATTCTTACAAAATGGTTTACCAGTAAAATAGGATAATCATGTTTTCTTGTGTTAATAGGAGCTTTGGTTTTCTTTTTATTTTATTTTCACGTTTTATTTCCTTTTGATTAAAGTCAACATCTTGATTATATCAAAAAATGTTCTCCTCAAATTACATGTGCTAACCATTTTTATTGATGCTGCTTTTGAACATTTTCAACTGATGCGACATTTGATATATAGCAAAACAATTTGCTTGTGATGTTGTAGCGCCAAGATCACATGAAGATTTTCTTTCTTTATAACCTGGTCCAGTCATTCGCTTTAGGTCACACACACACACACACACACACACACACACACACACACACACACACATATATATATATATACACACACACACACACACACACATATATATATATACACACACAAACACACACATACACACACACACATATATATATACACACACACACACACACATATATATATAACACACACACACACACATATATATATATATACAAACACACACACACACACACACACACACACACACACATATATATATATATATATACACACACACACACACACACACACACACACACACACACACACACACACACACACACACACACATATATATATATATATATATGCGTTACTGGGAATATAGGAAGCGAACCCAGTGTTTTAAAAAAAATGCTGTATTTCATTCTATCTTTTAGTATTTATTGCCAAATGAATAATTTTAAATGAAAATAGAATGGTTCTTTTGTTAATACTAAACAATAACACGTGCATCAAGTTGAATTAAAACTATTTAATAATTAACTATATTGCAGTTTCAAGAATGAAGAAAATTTAAGGTGATTTGGACGAGTTTATCTTTGCTTCCTTGCCTTGTAAAATTTTGCAAAGTAATAATAACAAATAAAGCATCCTATTTTCATCTGGCAATAAATCATCATTTCTTTAAAAAAAAAAACTGGGGTCGCCTAATAATTATGGCCGGTATTGTATATATGTATATATATTGACATGTATACAGTCCGACATCTGTAAGCCTGCACAGCATGGTCCGAGGACCCCCATCGTTTAGCATGTATTTTTGAATCAGCCATCTCTCGTTGGTTGAGCAGCCATAGAGTTAGCGCCAGTTTGCATGAAACGTTCCTCGGTGGTTGACAAAAGCAGAGTGTTTTGGTGATACGTACATGCATATTTTTCCAATTTAGAATACTGCCCAAGAGAGTAGAAGGTGCTAGAAGGAAGAAGCCTAAGTATAAACCTTTATGGTTGAAAAGTTGTTGCTGAAAGAATTATAGAAAGTAACGATAATAAAGACATTATGTGAGTACTATGGGTCATCGACCTAAACAAACAAGGAAACCAATTTTTCAGATTTTTATTTTTGTTTTAAGCTATTTTTGACATTTTATTGCGTGAAACAATAACAAGGCCTTGTTTAGAAGCATTAATATTAGTTTTATGTTTTGCTTTAACCTTTATTCTACCTGTGATAACACAGAGATATATAAGTGGAAAGAAATAGCAAGAGGATTTTTAGGGATGATAATCCGGCATTTTCTGTGCTTCGCCAGTGTCTTTACCCCAAGTGTACATGACTAAAGGTGTCAGACTGTATTGATATAAATATTGCTATAAAATATTGTTATATTGAACAAGTGAATTGGAATAAAAACAAACGTACTTACCGTTTATAGAACACACTCGCCAGAGACCAGAATGCGTCTTCACTGTCATCTTGACCGTTAAATTTTCCGACTTCAACTCTGTGAACTCCTCCGTATATAACCATGAATCAGTGGCAACAGCTAGGGCCAAAGTGACAAGTGCTCCGGCCCCTGCCACAAAAGACAGAAGGGTAAGTAGTAATTGGTTACTCATACCGTCGGGCATGGCTTGACCAACATTCCACTAGAGACCTGTTATGGTATCCACTGGCCAGCCCTTAAGCCGGTAAACTGAATACATAAATGGTTCTGATATATATATATATATATATATATATATATATATATATATATATATATATATATTAGTAATGCTATAGATGTAGATAGATGATTTGCCTTTTACGGCTTATCAACTCTCTGTGGGTAATTTAAAGCTCGTACATATTTTGTGTTGTAGAAGAATGCTTACAGTAAACGGTGTTCCCAAGCAGTCCTCCATCGAAGTACTGACCGGGCTCGAGGTTATTGAACTCCTTTGATCGAAGGAAAACCGGAGTTGTCAGCGTGATTTGACCATAAGTGAGATAGATAGATAGATAGATAGATAGATAGATAGATAGATAGATAGATAGAAGTAGTTAGTATGTATGTATGTATGTATGTATGTATTGGTTTTAGGATATATATATATATATATATATATATATATATATATATATATATATATATATACGTATTATAAATGGATTTCAGTGGAATTTATTTGATTTGCCAATATTTTTCATCTACTTATTAAATTTGTGAATACAATCTTCAGTGACCCGGCACTTAAAATTTCGTCGTAGATATTGTAGTTAACCGATTATGATTGCTTCAAATCCACGCATACACAATATATATTAACGTACACGCGTGCAGACACACACACACATACACACATAAAAAAGATAGATAGATAGATAGATAGATAGATAGATAGATAGATAGATATAAACAGACTGAGATAGATAGATAGATAGATAGATAGATAGATAGATAGATAGATAGATAGATACGGAAGGAATCGTTCTTAAAGATTTTAAGTTATATATTTTTGGAATGAAATTAAAATCATCATACTTAACACATTGTATTTATTGCACTTTTGTTTTAAAGGTACATGTTGCTAAACTTTTGTTTTAAAGGTACATGTTTTTAAACTTTCAATGTACCGAAAATGGTACTAGGATTTTAAAAAATACACTAACATGTACTTATATATATATATATATTAATGTGTGTATGTCTGTGTGTGTCTGTTCAAACTGCTGTAGAGGTATAATAAGATGACTGTCCGTAGCGTAAAATTAGGTTATGGATCAATTGAAATATATCGATTAAGGCCTTAGAAAAAGAAAAAAATATACTCGCTTGACTATAATAAAACGTTCAAAAAGTGAATAAGTACCCCAATTTATTTTTTGGAAAAGGAATTACAAGTAATTATAATTGATAGATCTCTAGGTTATTCAACTTTTTAGGATTATCTAAACAAAGTGCTAATCTTCATTAATATTTGTAAATTTGTGTCTCCAATCTTTTCACAGTACATTGTAAGAAATACGTCATTGTCTCTTTCTCAAACTAATTCTGAATTATATGAAATGATTAGCGTATATACTGAATATATATATATATATATATATATATATAGAGAGAGAGAGAGAGAGAGAGAGCGAGAGAGAGAAAGAGAGGTGGAACCACAGGCAGAGAGAATTTATGTATTACTAGAAATGGTATATAAAAACGTATTTATTTATTTTTTGGCTTTAAAATAAGCATCCAACTGTTTATTATTTTCGGAGAACATTCCTATATCTGTTTTCTATACTTTCTATATTTCAGTTTAAATATAATTTCGTACATTAATAAAATTTTATATCCTATTAAAGCTTTTTTAAAATTAAAAGCATATTTTCTAGTTACGATGATATAACACTTCAGTTACAGACAGACATACACTTTACGTATGAATACACACATTTATATATATATACATATGTTTGTGTAGACGTATATATATATATATATATATATATATATATATATATATATATAGTAAAGCAAAAATACAAGGAAAACGAAGAGAGAGAGAGAAAGAGAGAGATAGTAAATGTGTGAGAGAAGAGAAGAAATCTTGTCAGGTGGCTTAGCAAAGGGAATTCGCAAGTGTGCGGTGAGCGTGAAGTGAGCTGGTGCGATGAAAAGTTAGGGGAAAATGGGGGGATTTAATTTTAATACGGGTCAGAAGCGTGTTGTTAAAAGTTTAGGGTAGAAGTTTTTGGAGTTATATTATTTGGAAATCGGCCAAAAGATTTAAAAAAAATAGTTCCTCTTTATAATTTTGCTTCTTTTGTTTTAAGCTTTATTTTCTGCTTGTGTATATTTCTGTTCCATTTTATATAGCAGCTAAGTACCATGTATCTTCGTACGGAGGCTTGTTCGCGGAGCCGTGAGTGGCAGAGAAATCATTTGACAATTCGATATTAATGAAAGATAATAAATCAAATGTCAAGCGGAAAGATTCTTGTATAGAAAGTAAAGAAAACTATAAGCAGATAACGATTTTAGCTTTGGTGAAAACGGATATTGTTTATATGATTTCATTGAATGAAGCATTTATTTTGAAGAATTTTGAAAAAAAGATTTTCGTAATTTCTTCTTTAAGGGTTGATTTGAAGACAACCAATTCTACTTGAAGCAACAGGTACTAAATTTAATAATGGCACTAAAAGTGAGACGGCCAAATAAATGTCAAAATGTTAAAAATGAGATCTTAAATAATAAAAAAAGTAAATTATATACGCATATATAAATTATACAAGTATAAAAATAAAATTTATTTAAGCAAATATTAAGTTATTTGGCAGAGATATCAGCTTGGTTAAAATCTGAAATAAAACAACTGAAGGAACGCTACTTGTCGTTTTAAGATGAATCAATTGTCAAAAGGGAAGTGTAAAACTTGTTGAGATGTTGAGCAGAAAGAAAGAGAGTTTTAGTGGGATATAGACGAATATCGAACAAATCTAATTGTGTGTACTGGCGGGGGTTAATATTTCGTTATAGGCAAGACTTGGAAATCGCGTACAGAAATGATTGTCTCGGTTCAGGCACGATTGTAAAGATAAGAAGGAAATAATTGTTCTATAAAAACAAGGAGAACTAATAAAGACAATAATATTATTATTAATAATGGTTTTTTGGTAAATGTGTTCTGATGATATTATTTGATAACAACACTTTTTATGGAAAATACTAACAGTTTGAATAGCGTAGACCTTTTTACTTTTAAAATAAAGGTTGAACTAATCGTTTAATCTTCTGTAAATTAGGATAAAGGAAAGTTTGAAATTTGAAGAGAAAGTGAAAGTGAAAATGAAAGTTAATTCGTATTTCAATTTGCGAATGAGAGATGGCAAGAAGAAAATGTAGAATGTATAACAAGCAAAAAATCAAAGGGGTTGGGTGGAAGCCACGGTTTGGAATGGCTAAGCATTAGGGGTGGTGAAAGCCACGGTTTGGAATGGCTAAGCATTAGGGGTAGTGAAAGCCAAAAAAATCAACATACATAAGGTACAAAGAATTAGAAACAGTGAAAATGTGTCTTTTTTTTCGAAAGTAATAACATGGACATAATTTAAAAAAGAGTTTTCAAAATTCGCTTTTATCGTAAAACCACTAAAGAATTCACAAATCAAATTGTATATAAAAACGAGAAATGATGAAATTATCAAGCTTACTGAGGGTGAATGCTTGTCAATGTGTATGAGTGTGTAAAACTGCGTAAGAGAGAAAGTGAGAGAGTTTTTTTTTTGTTTTTTTTTTCAAATTAGTAAGCAAGATTAGGCAGATAGAATAACGGGAATTTTTCCTGAGATATGTAATGAATTTTAGTAATGTTGGTGTGCATGTGATACTAGCAGATGAATCTTCGAATTTACGAACAAATTGTTGAAAAAGGAAGAAGATGGAAGGCAAGAAGAAGTAAGAAGAGAGAGAGAGAAACGTTCTAATATCTCCGCCTCCCCAAATGACGGTGATGACGGCCACCAGCCGGCGCGTAAAGTCGTCCTGGCGGGTTGTTTTTTATTCATACGGTTAACCAAGAATAGGGATCTAATTTGTTCCTTGTTTTTTGTTTCTTTTTTCGTTTCTGGTGTTCTTCTTTTCACTTTCCCTTTTTTATATATAAAAAAGGGACTTATCGAAAAGTTCTGGCGTCACCACGAGAGCCAAAGCAGCAAATTATGTAATGATGGACCAAACATTCTACAATAAGACAGCAGGAGTACAAAAAACAAATAATAGTCTGTACTTTCTTATAATTTATAACAAGGATAAAAATCTCAATGGAAGCGACATAAATATCTTAGAAAGTGTTGTATAATCAAGTTGGAGGTGTCCTGGTTGCAGTAGCCATAAAATTGCGAAAAAAAAAAATAACGTTTATTTATTTGGTGAGAATTAATAGTTTTTTTTTCTTTATAACAATAATTTCAATTAAGGTACTTTTGTTAAATCAGGATCATATAAAACTAGTACCGATAGCATTTGATCGAAGTGGCAGTAGCTTATCATATATATATATATATATATATAATATATATATATATATATATATATATATATATATATCACTAGTATTAATATTGCTATTGCGTGTTGGTCATCATCAAAATATTTGTGTTAAGCTCTCTTGGCAATTGCGCGACATGTAAAAATAATCAAACTGACAATTTCACTGTAATTTTCTTACAGACGTATAAATCTCGCAGTACAGACATGTGCACATAGCACGTGGTTATCGGAGTCGGTGAAAGTGCTTGACTGACCGCTTCGTAATGGGGTAGAATGGTTTCCTCGGTGTTTACTTTTAAGTTTCTGGAATCCAAGCCGAAGCACTAAAAGAGTTGGGATTAGGTTATTAATCCTCCAGTCAACTGTCTTTCTGTAAATTTTTTACAAGGATTTTCTTAAACAGGGCTCACACTTGGAGCTTTCCTTTTCCTCCGAGTTGACTTTATCGATAATGAAACCCAGTAAACAGGTAATTTGTCTGCCATATCAAACCCATTTTTTTATATTGTACAGCCGAATTTTGTAGAGAAGTATTCGTTTATGTTTGAATACTGTAGATTTTAGGATTGTTAATTTAAACACTTTGGAGTGAAATTAAATTTTTAGGTAAGTTTACCAGTATGTGACACTCTACCCAGGGTTTTAGTGCTCTGTAAAATATTAGAACTACAGCCATAGTTTGTCTTACTAACGTAGACGCTGTAGTTAATAGAGTAATTTTTTAGTTGTCGTATTCGCTATTGATGTCGTGGTGCTAATTTTGGTAGAAGTCCTGGTCGTTGTAGTAGTGTTGATGGTGTCGGCTTTAGTATAATCAACCAATCCGAGCTGACGTTGTCACTGCTTGGAAGAGATAATGTGTTTTTGTTTTTGCTGATGAAGAGGCACTGTTAGAAATGAAAACGGGAGTAAAAGTAACGACTGAGTGGAAGTGTTTCTTTTTTTTTTTTTTTTTTCTTTTTTGCTTGTCTGCTCGGTTCAAACATTCATCGCTACCATACGCTGCCTAAGTGGAAGCGGCAGAAGCCGCTGCGTCCGGCAGAGCCACCGTAAACACTGCATTGAAGGGCGGCTCGATTGTGAGTAGAAGCTGTAGCAGTAGTAGTTGTAGGGTTAGTTGTTGTGGTAAGGGTAGCAGTATAAGTAGAAATGATCGCAGTAATAGTGGGAGTAGCTTGCAAGTGTACTACAAACAATATTAGTGTCGGAGTACTTGATAGTAACTGCAGTATTACTGGTGGTGTGTGTGTAAGGAACACTAGGCACAGTATTTAAAGTACATATATTTTGGTCTTGTGCCAGACTAAGATAAGATAAGTAAGCATAGAGGATGTGCGTCGTGGTGCATTGGATATCGGCTCGGAACGACAAATCGGGAAGCCAAGTTCAAATTCCAGCTGAATTCATCTCATTCACTTACGCACAAATACCCTTGAGCAAGGTATTAATCCGTCTCTTCCTTCCAGTTATGAGTTAAATAACAGGACAGATTGGGTTCTATAGCCTTGGCTGGCAACCAGTCTATTGCAGAAAGCAATGGCAACCTTCTGCCCAGTCAGTCATATCTCTTTCGAGACATGATCGCCCAAGCGTGTATCACGTATGGCACTTAACTGACTGACTGAAGCATACAGTATATATATTTAAAAAAAAAAAATTATAGAAATTTCCAAAATATTCAATTTAAAAGTGATTTCCGTAAAATACAAATTTTAAAAAGATTATATTTCATATTCACAAAAATACATAAATAAAAATTACGCATGCACACAATATTTTAAAGCAAATTTAATTTATGTCTACTTGTTTTTTTTTTTTTTTTTAATATTTGCTATACTTTCTTCATTTTGACATAATATTGATAAGGGTTAGAAAGGAGGTGTTGTGTCAGTCCTTCAATTAGAGTTGCCCTGAATATTCGGAATGTGCATTATGGTGCAGTGGATATCGACTTGGAACGACAAATCGGGGAGCCGAGTTCGAATTTCAGTTGAATTCCTTGCATTCACTTACACACAAATAGCCTTGGGAGAGGTATTAATCTGTTTTTTCTCTCCAGTATTGGGTTAAATAACAGTACAGATTGAGTTCTATAGTCTTGGCTGACGACCTGTCTACTGCAGAAAGCAATGGCAACGTGTAGCGGGATTATCCTCTGCCCAGTCAGTCTTGTCTCTTTCGAGACATGATCGCCCAAAAGCGTGTATCACATGTCTCTTAACTGACTGACTATTAAAACGCGATATTTCCGTGTCTTGAATACGGATGTCTGCTTGGGATATACACAACTAACTCAGTAACCAAACTGTTGTTTTGTGCCTTTCCTGGGCGTATTTTTATATGTAGTTATAATACATAACTTAGAAATAAGTATCTGAATATAGCACTGTTTTTGTGGAAAAAAAGAGTTCGGTTTGAAATTCCTAGCACCTGAAGAAGGCCGGAGCGTACAACGGCCGAAATGTCGTACAAATGGCAAATAAGCTAGTTGCATATTTTCAATAAGTATCAAAGGAAATTTGAAAAAAACTGTAAAAAGAAAAAAGTAGCATTGAAGATGAGCTATTTGTTGCGTTCACTCACGCATATATTTTGGGAAAGGCATGAGACCGGATTTCTCGCCATCAGCTATAGGCTAAATTGCAAGAGAGTCTTTCCTTGTTTGGAAGCTAGTCTAGAAGGAGAAAAGCTTTGATTTCAAACCGTCGAGAAGGACATAGGAGGCCACTTCAATACCGTTTTCCAAGAATGTGCAATAATCCACAGAGAATAAAGATAAAATTATTTGTGGGGAGCCATAATCACTTACAGATGAGAAAAGATATTCCAGTAATACATTATAAGAGTATTTAGACAAGGATTTCACATCAGTATTTAAACTGATTTTTTAAGAGGTTTCATATTCAGAGTTCACCTTCTCAGGACCAAAAGAATTTTATCACCACAATAACCTTTTATGGAACAAAGACACTTTAAGCATCAGAATCACGCTCTCTGGACCAAAATCCTATTTTTCACCATTTTTACCTTCTCACTATTGTCATTGTCTCTCGACCAAAGACGCTTTATCACCATAATCAACTTCTCTGGACCAAAGACGCTTTTATCACCATAATCAATTTCTATTGACCAAAGACGCCTTTATCACCATGATCAGCTTCTCCGGAACAAAGACGGCTTTGTTACCATGATCAACTTCGCTTGACCAACGACGCCTTTATCACGAAGATCACATTCTCTTGACTAACGACGCCTTTATCACGATGATCACATTCTCTTGACTATATAAGCATATGTCACCATGATAACTTTCTATGGACCAAAGACGCCTTTTCACTATGATCACATTCTATTGACCAAAGACATCTTTATTATCATGATCACCTTCTATGGACCAAAGACGCCTTCATCAGCATAATCACCATCTTTGGATCATAGAGGCCTTTATTACCATAGTCACCTTTTTGGAACAAAGACAACTGTATCACCATAATCTCTTTCTCTGGATCAATGACCTCTTTTTTTACCATGAACACATTCTCTTGAACACAGACGGCTTTATCACCATGATCAGCTTCTCCTAACCAAAGACGCTTTTATCACCATGATCACTTACTATGGATAAAGGACGCCTTTATCAACATGATCAATTTCTCTGGATCAAAGACGCCTTTTTTACCATGATCACTTACTATGAACAAAATGCCTTTATCACCATGATCACCTTCTATGGACCAAAGAGATCTTTATCAACATGATCACTTTTCTCTGGATCAAAGATGCCTTTTTTACCCTGAACTCATTCTCTTGATCAAAGACGCCTTTATCACCATGATCAACTTCTTTGAACCAAAGGCGCCTTTGTCACCGTGATTACCTTCTATGGACCAAAGATGCCTTTGTCACCATGACACTTTCTCTGGAACAAAAGGCGCCTATTTTACTAAGATCATTTTCCCTTGACCAAAGAGGCATTGATTACCATGATGACCTTCTATGAACCACTGACACTTTTATTGCCATGATCACCTTCTATGGACAAAAGACTACGTTATCACTATGATCACCTTCTCTGGATCAAAGGTGCCTTTATTTCCATGGTCACCTTCTATGGACAAAAGACGCCGTAATCACTATGATCAATTTCTCTGGATCAAAGACGCAACTGATAACATGAATACATTCTTATGACCAAAGACGCCGTTATCACCATGATCAGCATCTCTGGACCAAAGACGCCTTTATCACCATGATCAATTTCTATGGACTGGAAACGTCTTTATCACCATGATCAACTTCTCTTGACCAACGAGGCCTTTATCACCATGATCAGATTCTCTCGATCGTAGAAGCATTTATCACCATGATCACCTTCTATAGACCAATGACGCCTATAATCAACTTCTCTGAATCAAAGAGGCCTTTATTGCCATGAACACATTCGCTTGACCACAGACGCCTTCATCACCACGATCACCTTCTATGGACCAAGGGCGCCTTTATCAACATGATCACATTCTCTTGACCAACGATGCCTTTATCACTATGATCACTTTCTCTAGATCAAAGTCACCTTTATTACCATGATTACATTCTCTAGACCAAAGAAGCCTTTATCACCATGTCCACCTTCTCTGAACCAAAGGCGCCTTTGTCACCATGATCAATTTCTATGGACCAAAGAGGCCTTTATCACCATGATCATTTTCTCTGGATCAAAGACGCCTTCATCACCATGATCCCTTTCTCTGGATGAAAGACGCTTTTTTTTATATCATGATCACATTCTCTGGATCAAAGTCGCCTTTTTCGCCATGATCACATTCTCTGAACCTCAATCCTTTTGCAATTAACATCAACCTGTATAATTGTCCTAAAGTGCACACACACACACACACACAAACACACACACACACACGCATGCATGCAATCACACACATATACATAGTTGATGAAGTCTTCTAATTTTTCGTGACCTTCCGCTGACTTTTACACTATCGATACATTGCAATTAATTAAACAAAGTTTGACACACTAAAACCAACACGGAGCGGAATGATTAAAGAAAAAATGTTTGATTCAAATTCTGTCTACCATGAAAATGAGAATTTATAATCAAACTGTAACATATGACGACATTGTCAAACTGATATATGACATCATCCATGTTACAAACCAAAAGAAAATAGAACATAAAATGAATTGACAAGAATAGGGATTGGAATTTATACGCTAGTGTATATGCAAATTAAACTTAGGAAATTCAGATGCAGAATCACGATACCAGAAAACCCAGTGTGGATTAAGCTCACTACAGTACTTAATTGATCAGAGCTAAGAGCACGTGAAAAATGCTTTAACACGCAGTCTAAAATATTTAATAAATTAGTTTAGAATGCTATAAAAATATCACTTAAATAGAGCGATCAGCAAAAGCTTACTTTTTTTTATCGGATGAGCCTGTATTATATCGAATTCAGATATATAGTCATCTGCAGACAGATCAGCTTCGCACCTCATTAGTAAGGTTAGGCAACCGACTGCGTCTAGCGAGAATTGACATCAGTCGGCGATTCTACCTCTGAGCTATGGGCGCTCGTTAGAGAAGTGCGGATTTTAGCGTTTTAAATACAATGAAAACACACGCAAGTAGCCGAGAGTGTTCAAATTAATTACTGAATGAACGATGTATAAATGATTGAATACGTACTTTTTTCATTCCTCTACAGTGTGAGGGCGTAGTCATTCACAGACTGATCTGTTTCGCTGTATCACAGCTGATCGATACAGTTAGACATCCGATATATATATATATATATATATATATATATATATATATATATATAGTATTGTAATAGTTGTTACAATGGTTTATAAATTTATAGTATCACTACACAAACATTTTCGGGTTTAGAAGCTGACCATATGTCTTGGCTGCTTCTTCTTCGGGTGATTAAGTTGGTATGAAAATTATCTGGTTGAAAAGACCGTTTATTTGTGGTGGATTTGTTTTTTTTAGGTGAAAGTGAGGTTGGGTCGTAATTTGGATTCTGTTGACCTTATTTATTTTGTCTTAGGGTTAGGTGTTTGGGGGTTGGCTAAGTTCAGGATAGGTTTTCCTATTTATCTTGTCTGGGTGTAGCCTGGTGGCGCCGTGGGTGTTGTCAATTGGTTTAGGGGTTGGTATGTGTTGTTTTGTTTCTGGGCTGGTTAATTCTTCGTTTAATTTTGGTTATTTTGTATTGGGGCTTCGTATTGTTTTTTTTGTATTTTACAGTGTCGATATTTTCTTTTATTTTTCTACAATTTTATGGACTTATTGCTGGTGTGGTATGGGTTTTTTCTTTTTTTTTCTACGTTTTCTTTGTTCTGTTTATTAATTGGGTTGGTTATGTGTATTTTTTGAATTTTTGGGGGGTGGTTTCGTGGGTGGTGTGTTTATTTGTTTATTTAAATTTTATCGAGAAATATTTGCGATGTTTGCATAGTACTGTTAATCTACGTTTGTATCGAGCACTCTTTATAAAAGTAAATGAATGAACAACAGGTTAAAAAACTTACGAGTTCTACAACTTAGTTACAATATATATATATATTTATATATATATATATACTGTCTCATATATCTGAGTTCCTTCAATATGTGAGCACGCCCGGTTCACACTCCACCCACATCTATTGAACAGGTGAAGAGGCTCATCCCTTGTTCCCTGTTTTATGATGTGGTTTCCGGCTTTCTCTTTTCCAATCTTTTCACTGTTACGTAGCCCCTGCACATCAGTGGCCTTACCGCCTTGCTCGGGGTGATACGATTAAAAAAAAAGAAAACCTTTTAAGTAACAGAAAGTGTACTGCTGAGTTCAGTGCGGACTGGTTCATGCAAACCTTCTCTCTGTAAACATCGTGAATGTTTGTGGGGACTTGCTATCATTAGCCTTTTGTCCTTCTTTGCATCAGATTTTTTCTCTTTCATCTCCCATTTCATAATTTATTTTAGTCCAATCCTGTGTTTCCCGATGAGGCCTGAAGAGCGGGAGCGAAACCGGTTGTTTTGTTTTTAAAATGTCCAATAATATTCAGTTACATACTTTTATATCTATAATCAGGTTCTGTACCGACAAAAGTATCTTTACACAAACACACACACACACACACACACACACACATACACACACACACACACACACACACACACGCACACACACACATATATATATATAATTTATTTTAGATTACTACAATTGGTAATACATATTTCACCGCGTTTTGATGGTATTATCGCAGCTCGTCAGACCCAAATGGTACAACAGTTAGTCCTCAAAATATCCCCCAAAATATTTTGAGGACCAACTGTTGTACCATTTGGGTCTAACGAGCCGCGATAGTACAATCAAAACGCGGTGAAATATGTATTACCCATTGTAATAATCTAAAATCTTTTAAAAATTTTATTACTCTGTTAAATTAAATAAATTAATTTAGCATTGAGTTCTTTTGAGTTCGTCTCTATTCAAATTTACCTGGATTGCATACCAATTGTACTATGTTATATATATATATATATATATATATATATATATATATATATATATAAATAGTACATATATATATATGTATATAGTATATATATATATGTATATAGTATATATATATATATATATATGTACATAGTATATATATATATATATATATATATATTATTACTTTAGAATATGTACAAACTACAGTCTACCACAAATGTCTACATTTTGTTTTGACATTTAAAGAACAATGTCTCATAAAGTAGTTTATAATGATGATAATAAACGTCATTTTTTAAAAGGAAATTGATGAAAATTCACTTCATTTTATTGGCAAAATCTTTTTTTGTGTGAGTTAAAGAGGATAGGAAAGAAGAGAAAAGAAAAAAGAAATCAACAAAAAAGGGGAAAAGAGAAAGACACAGAGGAAATAAAAAACAAAGAGGAAAACAGGAGAGAAAGAAAGAAAGAAACAAGAGAAAAGAGCTAATGAAAGACGGCTCAAAAAAGAAATAGACTCCTTATTCGGGTAGGAACTAAAGTATAAGCATATACACACATTTTTCAAACGATTAAGAAAGGGGAAAAGGTGAGAAAATGTACAGGGGGAAGGGAGTGGTGAGGTAGACAACAAGTTTTGCATAGAAATAGAAATTTCAAACTTTTATATATATATATATATATATATATATATATATATATATAAATTAAAATAGGATTAATTCAATGATGTTGGATGACCATTTCGATATGAAAATCCCCACGGGGGATAACACATCACATCAGCAACAGAAAAATCCTTTCAGAAACTGGAGAAAAATCTGTCTCCAGAAAAAAAATCAGACTGATTTTTCTCCAGTTTCTGAAAGGATTTTTCTGTTGCTGAGGTGATGTGTTATCCCCCGTGGGGATTTTCATATCGAAATGGTCATCCAACATCATTGTATTAATCCTATTTTAATTTATATTTGCTCTGTAATATTTTATTACATGGAGCTCTCTTCCTGTATCATTTTTTTAATGTTAAAATAAAATTTTTAATATTAATTAAGGATCGGGTTTTTGGAATTTACCTTCCTGCTTTTTCCGCTTGGATTAAAGTATCTGAATAATAATAATAATAATAATAATAATAATAATAATAATAATATATATATATATATATATATATATATATATATATATATAATAATAATAAAATTGACTCTGTACGTATTCAAATCTTAAAATGTTACACAAGTAATTTTTAAGAACCACGAATAACCGGCAGAATCTAACTCCGTTATCGCCCTCGGCTATAAAGCTTTGGACAACGAGGGGAAAAAAAGGAAACTGCGGAGCACCGACAATACATACAGCACTTCACAGCAAAGAAAAAAATACCCTCAAACGGAACAAACCACAAAGAAAGAAAAGTGCTCGATACTAAACTAACCAAAAAGGATTAACAAGAGGCAGTTACGCAGAGCAAAAACGAGCCGTTGTGCGAAACCGCGGTAGGTCTTGGCGATCTTGCGATTTTTTCTCGTGTATTTATATATATATATATATATATATATATATATATATATATATATATATATTATCATTAAAGAAAGGGGAGAAAAACAAAAAACGGTTGATGGAACCACAGAATAACTTGCTAAAAGACTTAAATACACTTCGACAAAAAAAAAAAGAAAATAAAAATCTGTAAAAAATAAAGTAAGGAGAAGACCTAATTGTGAAAACCTAATCACTAAAGTGCTTAACGCCTAGATTACCTAGACAGAGCCCAAAACTCTCGACGACATCAACTTCGATGAAAGGATGACCCTAGTCAAAATCCAACTTTTACTCTTATGCGATCTTCAGACGACTTGAACGTAAAGTTGGTTGGATTATTTTTATGTAACTGTTAAGGTATGCAGTTTCTCGTAATGGGTTATCAGTGGTTTCATTCTTTCATAGACATTCTTTCATAGACATTTACCAAACAATATTTCTCGAACATTTAGGCCGGTGGTTATTTAAAAGTACTGTTTAATCAAAGAAAAAAACAGACTATCCATGCAAATTCGAGTATACATTAAAATTAATATTAAAACAATAAATTTAGATAATTATGTCGATCATTACCAATTTCGTAAATTTCCGTATAATTTTGTAATATTCTCTAGCAATGAATTGAACACTCTTTGTAATATAACAATCTGGCCCCACCCGAGAAAGGCTGATGCAAGCGGAGGTGTTTCCGGTCGTTGAAAGGAACGGATGTTTGTTTGACCTTATTTCCGGCAGTAGCGGAAATGGCTACAGAGGCAAACAGAACAGGTGTCTCTGAGAATTACGTGGGCGTGCGTGGGCTAGGCAAAATCCGGAAGTCCCGGTTTGGAGATTATAAAAAGACCTCGGCGCACGGATTTCACCAGACAGACAGACCAGACCAGACAGTAGCAGTAGAGAAGCGACAGAGATCGGCCGGTGAAGAGAGACACTCCCGTCAACCCCATTAGAAGCGCGCTCT
This sequence comes from Ascarosepion bandense, assembly GCA_037127315.1. NCBI lineage: Eukaryota > Metazoa > Mollusca > Cephalopoda > Sepiida > Sepiidae > Ascarosepion > Ascarosepion bandense. The sequence continues at coordinate 144,435 of JBBBDQ010001051.1, read as the reverse complement.
CAATTCTCTGTCCCTGTGCTACACGGTTCATCGTCATTAATAAAAAATACAACTTATATTTTTATATATATGCGCGTTTGTTGTTTGTCGCTATATAACATCTTGGCTACTGGGAATTGTATACATTGTGTACATACACGCTAAAATTTGCCTTGAATTTACTGTGCATTGATAGCTTAGAGGTAGAATGTCCAACTGATGTGAAAATCGGTCAAGTTTCTATCCTGGCTGGATGCAATCGGATGCCAAATGCACTGATGAACTATTATACAGTGAAACAAGTCTGTTTGCGGATAATTATATATATATATATATATATATATATATATATATATAATTAGTTGGTTTCTGTAACTGATTCTAACTATAAAAACCATAAAAGATAATTTTCCCAATAACCCATCGTATCAATTTATCAACCCAACAAAAACTGAATTAGGTCAAATAAGCGAAGAAATCATAATTATTACGGATTGCTACAATGGAAGTACACCATTAGATGTATTTCTTGTTTACAAAAAATTAGAAATATAAAAAAATACTTTCATTCAATGTGACATAAAAAAATTTACCCATCAAGAAGTAAAAATGGCTGATGGAAGCTATGTGTTTGGGTAAACAGTTCATCATTATAATATATAACTTTACATTGCTGCAAATCTATACTTTTCCACAATGGTAAAGTATGGATTAAAAAAAAGTTTGGTTGAGGATTAAAAAAAAACAATTTTGGTTGGCTGGTTGGTTTATTTAACCAGCATATCAACCTTCATTCGGTCATTTAATGCTGGAAACCGTTTTGTTTTGTTTTATTTAGTTTGTTTTATTTTAGTTATTTGTTTATTTATTTATTTTTTGAGGATTGTTTGGGTAACGTTTTTCATTCAAAAAAGTTTTGTTGGTGAAGTTTTTCATTCAAAAAAGTTTTGTTGAATACTTTTATCGCATTTTTTACCCTAATTTTGGGGTCAACTATTTACCCATAGCTGGGATCCTAACAGGTGCTACAACTCCGGGTCAGATGATGGAAAAAAATCGAGTTAAAAGATGAAACCCAGCTAGTGTTTAGGAAAAAACGAAATGTGCTTTAACATCTTTTCCATAAATAAATGAAGAACTCGACAGACCAGAAAGAACCGTTGTTTTGTCGAAAATTGTGTAGTCAATGGACTTCACTGACCGTCTATGTACAGAAGAAATCAAACGAGATCCGTGTCTGCGCAGATTTCTCGGTGGGGTTTAATGCGGCACTCAAAGACTATCATTATTCTTTACCTAAACCGAAAGAACTTTTCGCGAAACTAAATAAAGAGAATGTTTTCTTCAAAATCCACTTCAGTGATCTCAAATCCCGGTGGAGGAAGAATGTTCTAAAGTTGCTCTGTATCGACATCCATCGTTTGTTGTACAATTTCGAACGTTTACCGTTCGGGGTAAAGGTTGCGCTGGTAATTTTCAAACAAGTGATGGACACTGTGCTGAGTGGCTTTGATTTCCAGGTTGCATATTTGAACGACATATTATTGATCAGTCAAAATGTACAACAGCATCAGGAACATGTTCATAAAGTTTTCTCAAGAATTCAGGAGTACTGCTTCAAATTAAAAGAATCCAAATGCGACTTTTTTTTAATGGGGAAGATTAAATACTTGGGGCCCATCATCGATGAAGGCGACATAAGACCCGATCCAGAACGGGCTACAGCAATCAAGGACATGCCACCTCACAAAAATGTCTCTGACAAATTTTTTAGGACTGGCAAACTACTACCAGATGTTTATACCGAATTTGCACAACTTACGTGCTCCGTTAAACGAATAAAAAAAAAACAAAAAAGAAAACAAGAATTGCGAGTGGACATCCGATTGCCAAGAGGCATTCGTCAAAATAAAGAAAGTCTTGACATCAGATTTATTTCTCATTCAATATAACCCAGACCTGCACATTATAATCGCCATCGACGCCAGATCGTATGGCATTGGAGCATGTATTATGCAGAAGATGCTTAACGGTTCTCAAAAACCAATAATGCATGCGTCGAGAACGTTTCTTCCTGCCGAAAAGAATTACATGCAAATTTAGAAGGAGTGGTTAGGGATTATTTTCGCAGTAAAGAAGTTTCATCATACATCTCGGGGCGACACTTTACATTGCAGACGGACCATAAACCGTAACTGACCATCTTCGTTTCGGAAGAAGGTCTACCTGTAAATACAGCAAATAGACTGCGGAGATAGGGAACAATCCTTTTAAATTATAACTTTAAAATGAAGTTCCTACCGTCTAAAAACCTTTATCATGCCGACGGACTGTCCAGATTAATCCTAAAACACAGGGAACCTCTTTAAGATACTGTGATTGCTTCTCTCCGAACAGAAGGAGAATTTAAAATCACATTATGCAACACAGTAAGGGAACTCCCTGCAACTCTAGACCAAATCAAACGAGAATCTTTAAGCGATGAGTTTATCAGGTAAACCCAAACCAAAATTTGTGAAAAGGACCAACAGACTTCAGATATTTTTGTCTATGCGACTAAGTACTGCAATATTGTGAGTGTGTCGTCATTCTCATAACACTACAAAGAATAATTCTGAAAGATTTCCATGCCGGAGACCAAGGAATTACAAGAATGAAAAACCTTATGTGCATTTATGACTACTGGCCTAACATGGATATGGATATAGAAAATTGTAAAATCCTGTAAAGGCTGTGCTTTTGGAGCTAAGTCACCTCCAATCAAATAAATTCCTTGGTTCAAACGGACCGACCTTGTTCACATAGATTATGCAGACCCGCTAGACGGATTTTACTGTTATGTCTCGTAGTTCTTAGATACAGAAATCCCACTACAGAAGTGACAATCAATTTCCTACACGAACTGTTCGCCAGATTTGGGATAATCGAATGGTTAGTGTCAGACAATGGGACACAATTTTTTCCGGCAATTTTTATGAATGTTGTAAAACTTTTCAGATCAATCATATGACGATAACTCCATATCGCCCAAGCGACATGCTGAGCGTTTTGTTTACAAAAGCACCCCGAAGAAAGATAGGGTTACACCCACAGAAAAAGCCCTACAACAGTTCCTTCATGTGTATAGCATGACGCACAACGACAACACACCATCATCATTTTCCTCAGCCAAGGTAATGCTTGCACGTAAAACCAAACAAACAAACAAAACATAGACAAAAAGACACTTTATCTACAAAACGCTACCAACCCAGAGATAATTTTTTTCCGGATGTTTTCTGGGAAATAGGCACAATTGAGAAAAGTGTTGAAAATATAGTGTACATAGTTTACTCACAAAAGTCATTTAAATCTAATCAGGAAACATCTGTCGGACGATGCTGACAGCGGTCCTCTTGAAGAGAAAGAATTTATGGATGTCGTTTACGATACTTTTGACATGACAGTACCGCAATCGGCCCCGGTACAGCGCTGTTTAAAAAGAAAAAGAAAAATGACGAACTTTATCGTCGTTAATCCAAAATGAAAAAAATATTAAGACTCCTGCGGAGTTGATATTTAGAAATGGGGTGTTATAGTAATTTACTCATACACAGATGAACACTTTTAAACTATAAATACGCAACAGTTTCTGTTTTGTGCAGGAAGGCTATTCCAGGATATAGCTCTGACGGCCAAAACAATACAGTCACGCTGGTGATCTTCTCGTGTTTGTAATATTGTTCTTTGTTAATATATTTCTTTAACTGTATTCCTTCTTTGTGTCGTTATTTCTGGCCCCTAACAAGGCCACAACACGTAACAATTTAGTGCCCTTTTTCTTATTTCTGTCGAAGGTTTTCTGTTTCTCTGCTTAGTATCTGGAGTGTATTTTTGACTATTCCAATAAGCATTTGGCTTTCAGTGTTGCGATTTCTGTCCTCTGTTAAAGCAATTACGAGATATTGAAATTTCGGAACACTAATTCTTGTATCTCCAATTTTTAATTCGCTCTTTGGCTTCATCCTTTTGCTAACAGCTTAGCATTCTATCTTCTTGCAGCTGATATTTAGAGAATAAAAAAATAATGTCTATTGAAGCACGTGTATCGCTTAAAAAGAAATCATATCGAATTACATATAAAGTTCATTAAATATGTTTAGTTTACATTCATATATTATGTAGTGATAGTTTTCTGACGCAGATCAATGAGTGTAGCGCCAACCTTATCTATTAATAATTTCTTGCGATTTTGAACTTCACAGAACATCATAACCATTTTACATGGAATCTTTCATTGAATACATTAGCTACTTTGAACCTCCTTGGTGAAAAATGATGATATTTTTCTGCTTTCATACAATACATCTTCAATAATTGATTTAAAACACCCTGCGAACGAATCGTTAACGATATAGTCTACTGGACCTTCTAATACTGTATAATTTTTATCACAAATGTGTTACTTTGTGTCAGGCTCTTATAGCAAACATTTTAAATTAATCTTTTCTCGCGCTTCCCGCCTGTGGAACTCCCTTCCACAACTCTGCTTGCCCGACAGTTACAATCTCCAGGTGTTTAAATGTAGGGTCAATAGACACCTCCTATCACCCTAACTATCAATTATTCTCAGAACACTCTCATCTACCCAACCCTCATTCTCGGTATCCTTACCCGCCTATCACCCACCCTCTGACATTTCCTATATTTAACCATTCTCGGTATCCCTACCTGCCTATCACCCGCCCTCTGATATTTCCTATATTTAACCATTCTCGGTATCCCTACCCGCCTATCACCCACCCTCTGACATTTCCTATATTTAACCATTCTCGGTATCCCTACCTGCCTATCACCCGCCCTCTGATATTTCCTATATTTAACCATTCTCGGTATCCCTACCCGCCTATCACCCACCCTCTGACATTTCCTATATTTAACCATTCTCGGTATCCCTACCTGCCTATCACCCGCCCTCTGATATTTCCTATATTTAACCATTCTCGGTATCCCTACCCGCCTATCACCCACCCTCTGACATTTCCTATATTTAATCATCCTTTCTCCACTCTACGTAGCCCCCTGCGCAGTAGTGGCAGTGATATGCCTTGCACGGGGTGAAACGCTTATTTAAAAAAAAAAATGTAATTTTTTAATACTTTCTTTTTGGCATCATTTTTTTTCCGGATTGAAATGTTCTGTCGGTGTGTTTGTTGAGGAAAGTTCATCCGATTTTTCAATGACTTAATTGGAGTAGATAGTCTAAACTAATTAGAGTAGATAGACTAAACTATCGCCCGGTTGAACAGGTGAAGAGGCTCATCCTTTTTTTCTGTTTAGTATGTGGTTTCCGGTTTTTCTCTTTTCTAATCTTCTCACTCTTATGTAGCCCCCTGTACAACAGTGGCGTTACCGCCTTGCTTGGGGTGATATGATTAAAAAAAAAAAAAAAGCACCCCATCTTTCGGGCTATTTACAGAAAGAATGAAAATAACGCCAGATATAAACTGTTATGTCGTGAGTAAGAATAAATAACTCAACAACAGGAATAGGTTAATCGTTGTATTCCGTGAAAATAGTATTTACAAAGGTTATTAGTATCCAATACAAGAATAGAGGTTAATCCTTTCAACCGTCGTAAGACGTAGTATGAGCAATGGGTACTTCCGGGTCGTCACCGGAAGTCTACGACTGACTTGTTGATCGGCTGCTCGGCACACTCTCTTACGTAAATGCCACCATTACTTTACATAGTAATGGAATAGTCCATTATAGCCGAATAGGCGCGGGCGTCCCAACATAAACATATATTATGTATGATCATATGCCGTTGTACATAACTAGAGATTTCTCACATCTATAGTTTTTTTCAGATGAGTGGGACATTCTTACAGTGATGGATTATCTGGGATTTTGGATATAAGTCCAAAACGGCCCGAATTCAACAGCCGGTTGCAAGAACACTGAAACGTCAACAGGCATGCTTCACTTAGCTTTAGATACCGATTAAAGCCACCTGCAGAGGAACAATGAGCTAACGTGCGACATACGTTCTTGTGACATCATTCCAGCTGTCTCTTCCTGATGCTCACTATTAATTTCCTTTTCGTTTCCATCATTTCCAAAACCTCATAATTGCTCACATGCTCGACCCATGATATCCGCAGTATCCTTCTGTAGAACCATATTTCAGTTACTTTAAGTCTCTCCTTCATCTTTGATAATATTGTCCAGCATTCACCATATTGAAGAACTGACACCACATAACCATCCAGTACTCTCTTCTTTGTTTCTAGCGAAATTGTCCGGTTTTAGAATCAGGTAAAACCTAATAACAAACAGGAAAAAAAGGGATAAACATCTACTCCTGTTCAAAAGATCAGGAAGGAGTTTGAACTGGATGATAGGCAGACTTATCTTCTATTTACTATTAAATTCTTAGTTAAATGTACGACTTGAACACTGAAATTACTTTAATATTCACGCTGCATTTCTCCGTTTATTTTTTTTTTAATCATTTCACCCCGAGCAAGGCGGAAACGCCACTGATGTGCAGGAAGCTACATAAATGTAAAAAGATTAATTAGAAAAGAGTGAGGAGCACAAACTAGTTAGAAAGGAACAATAGAAAGCTGAGAAAGCAGGTGCGATGACAGATACATAGGTGGAGAGAAAGGGAAGGTTATACAAGGGTGGGGAGAGAGCTAGAGTCCAGTGGTTAGTAGATGAGTATTGACTTTGCATTTAAATTTCTGGAGGTTGTAGCCATCAGGAAAGCAAGAATACGGGAGCGAGTTCAACAGGCGGGAAGTGCGAGAGAAGAAGCTGCAGGAGTAGAATTTTCGTCTGCATTTGGCTAACCTGACTGTGAATGGGTGGGACCCAGATGCCAGTCTGGTTGCACGAGTAAACACCTGTTGAGGAGGCATCAGTGACTTAAGTCTGAGCAGAAGCCATGAAATTATTTATAGAACAGACAAAGGGAGGCCACATTTCGACGATGGGGAAGTGGCTGCAGTCGAGCCGCCAGATCAGTACCTATCACATTACAGACTCTCCTTTGGATCCTGTCAAGAACACTGAGGAGAACGGCAGGAGCACCTGACCATAAATGGTAGCAGTACTCCATGCATGGACGGATGGTATTTTGCCTTCGATAAACGTGTGTAACATCTGTAGAATGTAATGTTGGTCAACAAATACTGTATTTAATTAAGCCAGGATTTGGCACAAAAAGAAACATTTGAGTATCAATACTATGCACCCAAAAATTATACTGCATCCAATAAAATAGTATCATGTATGGGAGAGTCAGGAAGACTGTGAGAAAAGTGGGGACACCAGAAATATGTGCACACATAGAGCGTTGCCTTGAAACTAGAATCTTCAGAAGAGAACAAACACGATATCAATAAAAATACTCCTCAAAATTTAACCCTCTAGGGCCATTCGTATTATATTTGATACAGTATGACAACAAGCCTTGAAAGAAATATTTTCCTGAAAAATTTTTTAAGAGAAATATTTTATAAATTTCAAATGAAAGCAGTACTGACTGCTCAGTCAATGAATACCAACTGTTTCCTTATAGGGAAATACCAAATGTTTCCTTATAGGGAAATACTGTATCAAATATGATACGAATGGCCCTAGAGGGTTAACTAGAAAAAAATTCTTTAGATTTGCCCAATATTTTGCTGCTTGCTTTGTCGAAATGCAAAATTTGACTTAAATATTTGCTTTCACTTATATATTACAGCTATAAATATAGGCTTTTAACGAAGATTAACGAATCTGGTCATAAACAACCGACAATTTGAAGTGATTTGTTTGAACATTATTTTTGATCAATACTCGTATTTAAGTGGATATTCTTTTTATAATCAAAAAGTATTATATATTTATTTCTACCGGCTTGATTATTTACGACAAACTTTACTTACGAAAATGTGTAAATGGGTAGGGGTCGTATATTCGAATCCAGCTGAATGACACACAGTCTCGTAACAAAAATTCATCGTAAATAATCAGGCCCATAGAAATAAATATATAATACTGTTTGATTATAAACAGTCCCTTCTGACGCTTAAAGCTTGTCTTTTTGCTGTCATTTTCAAAGGTAATCCTCCATCCCTTTACTGAAGATTGCTGGGCTTTGTTTTCCACTGCTTCTCTTACTTTCGCTATAAACTGTTAGTGCGTAATTTTCTAAGCCTTCTTTCTTCATAATGCCTGTTAGAAATTTTATGCTTTCATTTTCCTTAAAACTCCAGTCAGTTAAGTGCCATACGTGATACAAGCTAGAGCGATCATGTCTCTTTCGAGACCTGACTGACTGGGCAGAAGAATTATCCCGCAGTTGGTTACCATTGCTTTCTGCGGTAGACTGGTGGCTAGCGAAGGCTATAGAACCCAATCTGTCTTGTTATTTGGCTCATGATAATATTAAATAATAATTAGTTGGTGATCAGATTATTACTTCATAACATTATTAAACTGATTTCCCACTTATGCCCAGTAGAAGCCTTAATTAGGTTTTCAATTATTATATTCAGTCAGTCAGTTATGTGCCATACGGGATATACGCTTGGGCGATCATGTCTCTTTCTAGACATGACTGACTTGGCGGAAGAATTATCCCACAGTTGGTTGCCATTGCTTTCTGTTGTAGACTGCTTGTCAGCTAAGGCTATAAAACCCAATCTATCCTATTATTTAACCCATAACTGGAGGGAGGAGACGGATTAATACTTTTCCCAAGGTTATTTGTGCGTAAGTGAATGCAAGGAATTCAACTGGAATTTCAACTCGGCTCCCCGATTTGTCGTTCCGAGTCGATATCCACTGTACCAAAACGCACACTAAAGCTTCATCTTTGCCCAAATGTACAGTCCAGTTTCATTTTGCTTCAAGTCTCTACTTCATCTGTGGGGAGATTGTCCCTCAGTAACCGCTATTATCTCTATCCAATCAATATTTTAAAGAAATGTAACTGCTTACCCTCACTACCGTAGGGTCGAATCCTATACAAAGGTTAGTTTGGCAGAGGGCGAAAATATTGCTGTACCTTGCGAGTTGCGAACTTTATCAAAATCCAATCTTGATAATGGCTCCACTGATGCATTCATTAATAGTAATTGTAGTCTTCTAAGTGATATTCAAATTAATAAGTGTCACCCATCTTCTTATTTAACACCAATATGGCATTTCGGAAATGTAGGACCTCTGGGTTCGTTGTAATGTAATTACGAAACTTGATATTCAAACCTTTGCTATTTTCATTCATTTCTAAAGTTAGGGCGGGCATATGTCACGCCTCTTGTCAATGTTACTGACGAAAAGGTATTACGCTACCAATTCCCCGGTATCATTGAATTTAATTAGGAGGATACTAACGATCTGGTGATGGTAATTGCTGTGGAGAGAATAGTATTTATAAGAAAGCTGGTCACAACAGGACCTGCCTTGTGGCCGAGCGCGTTGTTAATATCCAACTGCAGTCAATGAATGATGTTTGGATGGAAATAAACTTATCGATTTGAATGACGGTATTAACAACCTTGATTTCTGAAACAGGCGGAGGATATCATTCTACTCTCCTTCTATTTGCCTGAATAAGAAATTGCACCACACACAGAAAAGATAAAAAATAATCAATACTTTTATACACAGACATGACAGAATTTAATAGACGCTCACAGAAACCGTTTATTTTATTAAACAACTAATTATTTTATTAAACAATTAATTATTTTATTAAACAAGTAATTTATACTAATGAAGTAATTATAAATGGTCATAAATTTAATAACTAATACTTGGTTGACATCCCCTTTCCTTTTTTTAATGCAAGGACCCTTTTAGTCATGCTAGCGATGAGTTCACGAATATCATCTTGAGGGATCTCTTGCCATGTTTCACGCAATAATGCTAAAAGTTCGGGCTTAGAAGATGGTTTCCTGTTCTTTTTGCGGAGTTTTCGATCTAATATGCCCCAAAGATGTTCAATAGGGTTGATATCCGGGGACTGACTTGGCCATGAAAGTTTATTGATCCCATTTTGTCTCAACCTCTCTGCTGAATTGTACGATCACTCTATTAACAGTAGAAAGGGGTATTGAAAGATTTTCAGATATTTTTCTTTGACTAAGACCAACTTCATGCTGACCCACGATACGTCCTCGCTGAAATTCGGATAGGTCTGATGCTCATTTTGTTCGTGGCATATTCCAGTATTGTTATCTGGAGTTTTAATAAAATAATCTATGTTAATTTATCATGGTTATTAAAAAAAATCAGAAAAAAATTTATCTTGGTGACTTCAATTCTGTCATGTCTGTGTAGATGATATATGGGAATTTCTTCTTCTTCTTCTTCTTCATATTCTTATTCTGTTTAAATAATTCTGGTAGGAAAATACGCCCTAATCTTCCCTGTCTTTTATAGCGTTTTCAAAATTACTTCAATAAAGTCAACAGAACACAGCAAGAGACTGACTGAGTATGAAAGTATATATAAAAAATTAAAACATTATTAAGGAGATAAAAATTGACTAGAAAACAAGAAGCCAGGAGAGAATTCAACAAGAGAGAAATGCGAGAAATGAAACCGTTATCATAATATTTACAGTTCTATCTAGCTATTTCAGCTATAAAATGATGAGCCCTTTTCGCCAATGTAGTACTGCGTTCAAATTCATAAAGTCTGGGTAACATGGAAGAATGTTCTTCGAAACAATTACTATACAAATGTTTATAGAAAAGGCACAAGATAGCTATATTATGACAACTGGAAAATGACTCAAGTCGACATCAGGATCAATAACATTGCAGATTTTTTTAAATATGTAGAAGTAGCACCAAACCTGATGGGACAGCAATATTCAAATCATAAACAAATGGTAGACTTATAAATCTGTAAAATAGATTAGGAGGAGGAAAATTGTTTTGCACGACACAGTGAACTAACTTTCCCACCTGCAGAGCTAGCATTTATGACTCTTCACCATCACACTTTGTCACTGTTCTCCTATCCACTTGTGTAAAGAGGCTAATTTCCCTTACTTATTGTTTTCTATACATCTTTTGCATTCAGGAAGTCCTGTAAGAGTTGAATTCTCCAGGTCTTCTTTCCACAGTATTTGACCTAAAGATATCAATTGTATGTTTGTGAATGTGAGCATAACTTTTATTGCATTTTTAAATCGTTTCATTTTCAAGCAATGAAATAATGCCACCAGAACGTCAGGAGGTTAGGGTTAGGGTTAGGGTTATAGAGAGTGCAAGTGAAAGAGAATGACAGGTCAGAGAAGAGGAAGAATTGAGGTAAGGACAAAAATGAAGATGGCGATTGACTTTACATTTTTGGAGATTGTAATTGTCAGGGAAGCAAGTAAACTTCACTGTGTTCCATAGGCGGGAAGTGAGAAAAAAGAACCTGTTAAAATAGAAGTGGTAGTTGCATTTAGCTATTTCAACAGTAAAGTTAAGTGCCAAACGCGGTACACACTTGGGTAATCATGTCTTGAAATAAACATGACATACTGGGTAGAAGATTTTCCTGCAGTAAGTTACCATTACTTTCTTCGGTAGATTGATTGCCAACCAAAGCTATATAACCCAATCTGCCCTGCTGTTGAACCCATAGCTGGAGAGAGAAGCGACAGATTAATTCTTTTCTCAAGGGTATTTGCGCACAAGCCCATTGTGTGCACTTCCCGCAAAAACATCCTGCGTTTTAAAATGTAATTATGCTAAGCAAAACTGTGTATTATTTCCCGATTTATAGCACCAGAACAAACTGCTGTTTGGAATCCACAATTGCCATTCTTCTATATTGGCTGTCAATCACGGCTAGATACTCTATTCTACATTGCTATTTAATGCATTTTTTAACGGAGAATAAATTGATAACTTTCACAAGGTTATTTATATGAAAGTTAATATAACGATCTTGACTGGACATCGAACTCTGTTATTTAAGATTTCATAACAAAGATACAACAACAGAAGATACGTACAACAAATTTCTCCTCATATTCTAATTTGCAAAGAATATCGGCATTATCTGGAATGTTGCAAATTTGTGCAGTTTAATTTTAAGGTATTCATGATACTGATAGATATATTGAAAGATTTTCCTTTCAGTAGATTTTCGTTTCAGTCGAAGGACTCTATACAACAGTTACCAGAAGACATTAATTTGTTTTATCTTATATCAGTCATTCTTATCTTTCATATTTTTCATTTCGTGTGTATTAGCGTCGCTGGTGATATCCGCATTGCTTACTCATCTAGTTTTACATATTCCCAAATAATAATGAGGTGTGTGGGTAGCGAACGCGTTGTCAGGGTGAAAGATTGAACTAGTGAGCCGAATGCAAGGCAAAACGGGTTCAATAGTCTTTTGGGAGACTCAGATTATGAGGAGAACTCTCCGAATTAAAAAACAAACACAAAGAAGACACCAGGAAACCGTTCAACTAACCTTCCCAAGAATCCCAGATAATAAAGAAATAGTGTCCGAAAAAACAGACATAGCAAATAACGGTAGATGATATTTAGAAAATAATAAATGTAGGGTGCGATGAATAAAATATCGCTTAAATTACGCAAAAATTAAAATATCACTGACATTTCATTTTAACATATATATTGATCAACATTTCACAAAAATATATTGAAATACTAAAAGGTAGATTTATTCACGGGCTACAGAGGACTTTGAAAATTCCTGAAATTCATCTAAACGGCCTCCTTGGTTAAGTATGTGAAGGCAGCTATACTATTTGCCTTCGGTTACTCTTTGGTGCTGCAAAGAGTTTTGTTAGCATCTCGCTACAATGCGTCTCTCGTATAACAATAAATGCGTTTGAGGTGGAGAATTATGTGGCCTGATGTAAGTGGTATTGTGGTCGCAGAATATGTCTGACAGCCATGACTGTGTTCTCCTGCTTTTGTGGTATGGTGAAGAATCGTATTGTCAGACAGAGGGTCTTCCAGCAGTCGCCCTCTTGACCTAGGACAGAACAACCTTCACAAGTCACTTGATTTACGCTTCAGTATGTTGAGTATGAGGTCCCGTCGAAAGATAAATGAAGGCATGACATCACAATTATTCGCGATCCCTCGAAACACCTTTTCACTCACCATTAGACTCCTCGGGTTCACACCTAAACATTATCAAATGTTCGTATTGAAGTTTTCGGTGCGAATGCCAAGCAGTACAGTATGCCAAATATATGGCGGTTTGAAATGTGTCACGGTACCCTTTTTCTCACATACGATGCTAACTATATTGTGAAGTCGAAAAAATAGAAAACAAAGAACGCACATGCTCAAAATTAAAAATATAAAATGCTGAAAATTTACCCATCGCACCCTGTATATTGAAGTTATTAGGAAAATGTTTTCAGTTAAATAATTCGAAATTCAGATTCGTTTGTGATATGGACCCGCTATGGGACCATAAAATAATGGTAGGTCAAGAACATATATTACGTCAACAAGAGACACAAAGAGATACAAAGAGAAAGAGTAATAATAGCTTGGATACAAGTGACCGACAGACAGACAGACAGACTAGGCTGAGCTGAACTGAAACCGTACTGGAAACCAGTGTCTCTGTCGCCCCGGCTCTGTCCTCGAGAGTAATTAACTCTCGGTTAATATAGGCAAAAAAGAGTCCATTATTAAGTGTGTAACTCCCCAAAACAGTTTGCAATATTAATTTTAGAATAGGTTTGTAGAGACTACAAATAAGCAACGTCCAAATCAAATAAATACAAAGATTTTAACTGGGAAGCCGGAACCTATGACATGCAAATCTAAAGTCTATTTGGAAGACGACTTCCAAAAATATAAAGAAAGAAAATTTCGATAAAAAAATGTTTATTGATTAGTTTGACTTGTTTTTCGTTTAGCGGTATAGAGATTCAAGGCAGTGGATATCGGCTCGGAACGAGAAATCGGATATCCAAGTTCGAATTCTAGTTGATTTTGTTGCATTCACTTACGCGCAAATATCCTTAGGAAAAGTATTAATCGTTTCTTCTTCCTCTATTTATGGGTTAAACAGTGAAAGAGATTGGGTTCGACAGCCTTGGTTGGCAACCATTCTACTAAAGAAAGTAATGGTAACCTACTGTGGAAATATCAGCAGCCAAGGCAGTGATGTTTCTTTCGAGACATGATTACCCAAGCGTGTATGATGCATGGCAGTTGACTAACTAACTGAATGCCAAAATCTAATTTCTTTTTTACGCAGTTTTGTTTTTGAGATACAAGTTGAACTAATTAACATAGATAGGTAGAAGAGGTGGATTTCTAGCTTTACCAAGGATATTTACGCACATGTGCGATGTGGTGCAATGGATATCGACTCGGAATGACAAATCGGGGAGCCAAGTTCGAATTCCAGTTGAATTCCTTGCATTCACTTACGCACAAATACCCTTGGGAAAGGTATTAATCCGTCTCTTCCCTCCAGTTATGGGTTAAATAATAGGGCAGATTGGGTTCTATAGCTTTGGTCAGCAACCAGTTTACAGCAGAAGGTAATGACAACCTACTGCGGGATAATCTTCTGCCCAGTCAGTCATGTCTCTTTCGAGACATGATCGCCTAAAGCATGTTTCACGCATGGAACACAACTGACTAACTGAATATAATTGTTGGAATCATGAGTAAGGCTTTTACTGGTGATAAAGTAAGGGCTCAGTTTTTATTGTTTTGAAGTAATAAACTGATCCCCCGCTAATTACTACTTAATAATATAATACAGCTAATTTTCCTACAGCTATAACAGGACAGATTGGGTTCTATAGCCTTGGTTAGCAACCAATCTACTGCAGAAAGCAATGGCAACCTACTGTGGAATAATCTTCTGCCCACTCAGTCATGTATCGAAATAGACATGATCGCCCAAAGAGTGTATCACGTATGGCACTCAACTGACTGACTGAATATAACAAACCCAATTGGAATTGGAACTCGACTCTTCGATTAACAATATTGAGCTATTATCACCCGCACATCCATGTAAAATGGCTGTAATCAAAGTTTATTGAATTACTGTGTAATATCAATCCTTCTTTAAAGGAGTGAATGCTCGATAATTTTCTTCCAGATAAAGAAAACATTTGAATGCGATAGAAATGTTGTTTGAAAACAGAATTCTAAGAATATTATGGATAGAACATGTAAGCAAGGCGGAAGTCTTACATTAATCAGATATAATGATCACTTGAAATCAAAATCAGAAATCTTTGGCGGTATATAATTGTAACCCTATTTCTACGTAAATATATATATTTCTTTGGTTTAATACAACGGAGTGAGGGAAATGGTTACTAGTGGTATTGTTAATTTTGCGGATTGCAATATGAGTGGAGAGAAAAATAAGATAATTGATGATAAAATTGTTTATTGTCGATCGCAATGTGAACGCGGCTAAGAAATTGTGGAAAAAATATATATTGCAAAATACTTTTTTAAAAACTTGAAAACTCGCTGGTAAGTGAATTGATCAAAACACTTTCGCAGATTTAAGGCGACAGGTCAAATATGGTCATCATATCTTCGGTTAATGTGTGATATAAATCGGAATCTTAAGCCGCTGGTAAAATCCAAAAAATAAACTTTAGCTGGAATATTGTTTTAGACTTGTCATAAACTTTGATGAGGTCAGGTCAGGTTAAATCCTCAAAATGATTCCTGAGAACAGATTTTGAAGTCAGGAAAATAGGTGACGTATTTGAGAAGAAGAAAACGAAAAGACATTACGTCATGTGAGGTGTTGATATTTCATTCGTTGAGCCATGGCTCCCCCTTATATCGTGTGGGTGGAAAATAATCTCATTTGTCAAAGTCCTGAGCCGCATAAATCCCCCAAGTGAATTAGGGACAACTATCAAAAGTCGAGACTCAGTGTGAAAAATCAGAAATTGTGTATTTTTCAGAGCTGTTAAGCGACAGACAAAACAACCCCACCGCCCGCTGCCACGTCGCTCCCACCTGTACTGTCTCTGTGAAGTTTGATAAAAGCTGAGAAGACGTGTTTTTTTTATAAGGAGAATTCACAGCTCTGATTATTTTTTAAGATTGAAAGCTCTGATTATTTTTAACGAAACATCGAAAAGACTTACCTTTAATTGGAACATTTGAAAGCTCTGATTACTTTTTAGCAAAAGTTCGAAAGGACTTATTTTTATTTGGAACATTAGAAAGCTCTGATTATTTTTAAACGAATCCTTCCCTCCGTTGTAAATTTTGGAAAGAGGGCTTGTGTAAGTTGACACCCGCAAGGCATAATGAAGACATATGGGGCATAGAAAAGCACCGACTAACAAGTTTGTGTGAACGGTTGGCAGAACAGGATGTGAGAATAATACTAAAGAAGAACATTGCTAAGAGCTAAAAAGGGTAGAAAGGTACCATGATCACTCGCATGGTCATGATACATAGAAGAATGAAAAGATTATGATAATGATGATGATGTATCTACATTCCATACGACCTATCCTATTTTTATACATCTTAGCGAATATTTTCCATCAGTGACGTGTCACAATGAGTGATAGAAAAGACATTACTTGAGAGCTAAAACCCTCTCATAATAACTTGACAACCAAACCAGGGTTAACATTTTAAAATTCGTTACCTCTTCGTCGTCGGTGCCTGTGGTACAGTTGGTAATAAAGCAACTCTCTGTGTTTCAATTCCTGGTCGTGGATGCGCACAGTTGATAAGTCCCAAATATAGGACGACACGACCGTTCAGTGATTTCTGCATTCTGTTGAGGTTAAATAAAACTCGATGAACTACTTACTTAATATTTTAAATCGTCTTACAATTTCTCATCTATATCGTTGCTTGAACCGGCTTCTAATGCTCCAGTGTGAGCGGCTTGGTGATAGTAGTTGTGGCTCTGGGAGGCACAGTCCTATCGGTAAAAAGAACTCAGCAGAGTTCCACCACGGCATATGTAAATGAGCGGCGCTATATCGAGATTAATTCGTTACCTCTTCGTCACCGGTGCCTGTCGTACAGTTTGTATGACATTCGCTTAATAGCACAACTGTTCGGGTTTCAATTCCTGGTAGTGGATGCGCACTGTGGATGAGTTCCAAATATAGGATGAAACGTTACCTCTTCGTCATCGGTGCCTGTGGTACAGTTGGTAATAAAGCAACTCTCTGTGTTTCAATTCCTGGTCGTGGATGCGCACAGTTGATGAGTCCAAAATATAGGACGAAACGGCCGTCCAGTGTTTTCTGCATTCTGATGAGGTTGAATAAAACTCGATGAACTACTTACTTAATTTTAAAATAAATTTATTACACCGATCACAAACCTTGACAGACATCAGATAGAAACATGCATTCTAATTTATGGCCCCTGTGTATTCCATTTAGTGTCTCATAGACTCGTGCAACAATGTCCGCTACAAAGCCTTGATAGATTTGCTCAGCAACCTAGATATATTCGGGAAAACATTAGAATAATTAAGAACCTGTACTGACAGAAAACTGCTTGCATAAGGACATGAGTTCAGTTCTTCTTCTATGTGCCCTGTTCCTTTCAGGATGTAGGAGATCATGGTTCTCCACGTCTCCCTATCCCTGGTGGCTTTTACTATGTTTGCTCCTGTTACACCTCGCAACCCCCGTTCCGTCATCCACCTGATCAGTCCCTGCAAATATGTTATCCGCTGCCTTCCTCTGTCTCTCCTTCCTTCTATCTGGCCTGTCAGTATCAGGTTCTCCATGCTTTCCTTTCTCGTTGCATGTCCCAGGAACTTCAGTTGTCTCTTCCTGATGCTCAATATTAATTTCCTTTTTGTTGCCATTCTTTCCAACATCTCATCGTTGCTTGCATGCTCAGTCCACGATATCGGCAGCATCCTTCTGTAGAACCACATTTCCGCTGCTTCAAGTTTTGTCCTCATTTTCGATTATATTGTCCAGCATTCATTGCCGTATTGAAGAACTGACATCACATAGCAATCCAGCACTCTTTTCTTTGTTTCTAGTGAAATTTTCCTGTGTGTTAGTACTTTACTCAGCTTCTGGAACGCGTAATTTGCCATGCCAATTCGCCTTCGGATCTCTGTGTTGCACTTTCCATCTCCTGTTAGAAAACTTCCTAGGTATTTAAAGTTTTGTACTTGCTTGATTCTGGTATCCCCCACCTGTATTTGGAATTTTGGCTTGCACCTTTTGCTGATGACTATATACAAAAATAGAAACGTATGTGTTTTTTCACTAGATCTATTCAACCTATACAGTGTGGCAGTTCTGAGAGAATTAGAAGTACTGCCAGGTTTCGTTATTGGCGACCACAGTGTGTACAATATTAGATAGGCAGATGATACAGTGCTGATAGCAGACACGAAAAGGAAACTACTAGACCTCCTACAGAAGGTAGGTAAAGAAAAAGAAAAGAAATGACTAAACATAAACTAAAAGAAAACTGAATTTATGTTTTTTTTAAAATCATATCACCCTGAGCAAGGCGGTAACGCTACTGATGTGCAGGGGGCTACGTAAGAGTAAAAAGATTAGAGAAGAATGAAGAGAAGGACGAACCAGTTAGAAAGAAGCAAGAGAAGGATGGAAATACAGGTCTCATGAAAGTTGCAAATGTGGAGAGAATGGAAAGGATATACAGGGCGGTGAGGAAAGAACTAGGGTCAAGTAATTAAGAGATGAGTATTGACTTTGAATTTAAATTCCTGGAGGTTTTAGCCGTTAGGATAGCAAGAATAAGGAAGCGAGTTCCACAGGCGGTAAGTGCGAGAGAAGAAGCTGCAGAAGTAGAATTGTCGTCTACATTTGGTTGATCTAACTGTGAATGGGTGAGATCCAGTTGCCAGTCTGGTTGCACGAATAAACACCTGTTACGGAGGCACCAGTGACTTAAGTTCGTTGGATGTTCATCAGTTAAGAGAGGAGCCCAAAATACCAACCACACATGGGGTATACCAACCAGGCAGAGAAATCTAAATATCTTGGAAGTGTTCTAAGAAAGGACGGAAAGTGCGACACAGAGATCAGAAGGCGTATTGGCATGGCTAAGGATGCATTCCGAATATTGAACAGATTGCTGGGAAACAGGAAAATTTCACTGGAAACAAAGAAGATAGTACATGTGATGTCTGTTATTCGGTATGGCAGCGAATGCTAGACGATCTCATCAAAGATGAGTGAAAAACTTGAGGAAAAACCGGAATATGGTTCTGCAGAAGGATGCTGAGGATTGAACATGTTAGAAATGACAATCTTTTGTATGGGATGGAAACGAAAAGGAATCATATAATTAACATCAGGAAAAGACAGCTGAAGTTTCTGGGACATGTAATGAGGAAGGAGGGCTTGGAGAAACAGATACTCACGGGACGGATTGAGGATAAAAACGATAAGGAAACTAATACATAACATCAGGAAAAGACAGCTGAAGTTTTTGGGACATGTAATGAGGAAGGAGGGCTTGGAGAAACAGATACTCACGGGACGGATTGAGGATAAAAACGATAAGGAAACTAATACATAATATCAGGAAAAGACAGCTAAAGTTTCTGGGACATGTAATGAGGAAGGAGGGCTTGGAGAAACAGATACTCACGGGACGGATTGAGGATAAAAACGATAAGGAAACTAATACATAACATCAGGAAAAGACAGCTGAAGTTTTTGGGATATGTAATGAGGAAGGAGGGCTTGGAGAAACAGATACTCACGGGACGGATTGAGGATAAAAACGATAAGGAAACTAATACATAATATCAGGAAAAGACAGCTAAAGTTTCTGGGACATGTAATGAGGAAGGAGGGCTTGGAGAAACAGATACTCACGGGACGGATTGAGGATAAAAACGATAAGGAAACTAATACATAACATCAGGAAAAGACAGCTGAAGTTTTTGGGATATGTAATGAGGAAGGAGGGCTTGGAGAAACAGATACTCACGGGACGGATTGAGGATAAAAACGATAAGGAAACTAATACATAATATCAGGAAAAGACAGCTAAAGTTTCTGGGACATGTAATGAGGAAGGAGGGCTTGGAGAAACAGATACTCACGGGACGGATTGAGGATAAAAACGATAAGGAAACTAATACATAACATCAGGAAAAGACAGCTGAAGTTTTTGGGATATGTAATGAGGAAGGAGGGCTTGGAGAAACAGATACTCACGGGACGGATTGAGGATAAAAACGATAAGGAAACTAATACATAACATCAGGAAAAGGAGAGCAGCTGAAGTTTCTGGGATATGTAATGAGGAAGGAGGGTTTGGAGAACCTGACAGAGAGAAAGAAAGAGAGACAGGGGAAAGCAATATTTGATGGGCTTGACCAAATGGATAGCACAGCAGGGTTTGCGAGGGGTAACAAAAGAAAGGGTCTGTTGTGGGGTTCTCCCTTTTCATAAAGATGGAGTCGTCCAGAGTACCCTTACACTACTTCTATAGAGAGACTAAAAAATACCGCGTTTTCTTGACATTGTTAATCTCTTTACCTCCGGGCGGAGAGTATTAACCCAGTCGTGGCTCCACTGAAGGGTAGAGTCACGAATGGGCAAAATTAGACAGATATTTTTGGCTGGGCTATATGGCCCAGAGAACACGCGTTAATAAGGCATTGCGCCACATTTTGCCCTAGTGGGGTGGGGGATAAATAAATACTGAATACCTCGTTTTCACAGAGAGATAACCGGTGAATACGAGAGTCCAGAGAGAAATTAGCAGTCAGTACACTGTAGCTCATAGTATCTCTGTGCTCCACTCATCTAGAAGGTCAGCTTCTCATACTACGCGTCAGCTTCCGGCGCGGACATATTCAATATACTACGGCTTCAGCTACAGAGACTTGTACATATATTTTTACTAACCCGTATTCCTGGACTACTAACCTTCATTCAAGTCTGTATCCTTACGTTAATACGCTTATTTCTATCTCAATTACTGCTCGTTGTTCATTTATATGTGCGGGCCCTATGCCGGGATACAAAACAGGGTGAAAGAGATAAATACATTTTTTTTTTAGTCATTTCATCCCGAGCAAGGCGGAAATGCCACTGATGTGCAGGGGGCTACATGAATGTAAAAAGATTAATTAGAAAAGAGTGAGGAGTACAAACTAGTTAGAAAGGAACAATAGAAAGCTGAGAAAGCAGGTGCGATGACAGATACATAGGTGGAGAGAAAGGGAAGGATATACGGGGGTGGGGAGAGAGCTAGAGTCCAGTGGTTAGGAGATGAGTATTGACTTTGCATTTAAATTTCTGGAGGTTGTAGCCGCCAGGAAAGCAAGAATACGGGAGCGAGTTCCACAGGCGGGAAGTGCGAGAGAAGAAGCTGCAGGAGTAGAATTGTCGTTTGCATTTGGCTAACCTGAGTGTGAATGGGTGGGACCCAGTTGCCAGTCTGGTTGCACGAGTGAACACCTGTTGAGGAGGCACCAGTGACTTAAGTTCGTTGGAGCAGAAGCCATGAAAGTATTTATAGAACAGACAAAGGGGGTCCACATTTCGACGATGGGGAAGTGGCTGCAGTTGAGCCGCCAGATCAGTACCTATCACATTACAGACTCTTCTTTGGAGCCTGTCAAGAACACTGAGGAGAACGGCAGGGGCGCCTGACCTTAAATGGCAGCAGTACTCCATGCACGGACGGATGGTTGATTTGTATATATGCAGGATGGATTCAGGTGGAAAAAACATCCTGGATCGACATAGTGACTCAACCTTCTTAGCAGTAGATTTTGCTATGGATTCAATATAGTAGTTCCATTTGAGGTCTGAGGACAGGGTAAGTCCGAGGAGGCGTAGTGTATTGCTCTCCGGGAGAATCGCTTGTTCCATGCTTATGGGAGGCAGGAGAGGTTGCCTGTAATGGCTGACAGACAACAGCTTGGTCTTAGATGAATTGAAGTTGACAAGCCACTTCTTGCCCCAGTTCACCGCAGAACATCGCTGCTGACCTTGAAAGGGATCTACCCCTTTCAAGGTCAGCAGCGAGATTATGTCTGTCCGCCACGACAGGTTTCTTACTGGTGCGGGAGGATATTATAGTGTCATCTGCGTAGATGCCTATTTGGGACTTGATCTCATCTGGGAGGTCGTTGATGAAAATAAGGAAGAGCGTCGGGCCCAGGATGGAGCCCTGTGGGACACCAGCATTCGTGCTGTAGGACGAAGAGGCACGCCCATGCAGAACGACCTTCATTTGGCGGTTATTTAAGAAAGCTTGGATTAGGTCAAGCAGGCGACCGGTACTACCATAACCGCGTAGTTTGCATAGGAGGCCAGAGTGCCAAACCCTGTCGAAAGCCTTGGAGATGTCCAGAGCAACCGTGTGAGCGTCGTCGGACTCATCAAGGGCCTGTAGCATGAGGAAAGCCATGATCGCCTACGTCCTGAATATAGAAGAAAAATAATTGCATTCGAGTCGTAATAGATAGATAGATAGATAGATAGATAGATAGATAGATAGATAGATAGATAGATATGAAACGACTCAGATAGATGGATATATAGATAGATAAGAATAGACTGAAATAGATAGATACAAAGATAGATAGATAGATAGATAGATAGATAGATAGATAGAGATATGAATATATTGTGAGAGATAGATAAGGTTTAAGCTTAGATAGATAGATAGATAGATAGATAGATAGATAGATAGATAGATAGATAGATAGATTTAGGATAGATAGATAGATAATGAGGCTTAGATAGATAGATAGATAGATAGATAGATAGATAGATAGATAGATAGATAGATTCAAAGAGTTAGATAGACAAACAGATAGATAGATAGATAGAGAGAGAGAGAGAGGGAGAGAGAGATATTAACAGACTGTGAGAGATAGATAATGTTTAGGTTTAGATAGATAGATAGATAGATAAGAACAGACTGAGATAGATAGATAGATAGATAGATAGATAAGAACAGACTGAGATAGATAGATAGATAGATAGATAGATCGATAGATAGATAGATATGAACATATTGTGCTAGATAGATAGATAAATAGATAGATAGATAGATAGATAGATAGATAAGGACAGACTGAGATAGATAGATAGATAGATAGATAGATAGATAGATAGATAGATAGATAGATAGATAGATATGAACATATTGTGATAGATAGATAGATAGATAGATAGATAGATATGAACAGACTCAAATAGATAGATAGATAGATAGATAGATAGATAGATAGATAGATAGATAGATAGATATGAACACACTGGGATAGATAGATAGATAGATAGATAGATAGATAGATAGATAGATAGAACAGACTCAAATAGATAGATAGATAGATAGATAGATAGATATGAACAGACTCAAATAGATAGATAGATAGATAGATAGATAGATAGATAGATAGATAGATAGAGAGATAGGATTTTGATTACTAAATATAGACCATTACAAGATGATATGATTTGGGCAAAACTATATTCCTACCCGTCTATGTAGCTTTATTTGAACTTGTGCCCTACTGATAGGATCGTTATTTATTGGTCCGTATGAATTTGGTAGAAGTAAGCGAACTAGTATAGGCGGTTGTAGTAAATCGCAGCCGGGCAGGTGGTAATCGGGGGGGGGGGAGGCAATTGTTCGTTCAGTATCAGTTTTGGTAAGTATTGATTTATTCGGAATAAGCCGACAGCGAGACGACATGTATTTTTCACCTGGAAATAATGATGAATATATTCGTGATTGTTTCAGTAATATTACGTCTTTTTCGTTGTTGGAGATTAGTGTAAAAATATTTTTTTTTCTGATCATCAAAGATAGATTTTTAAATAAACATAAATAAAATGAAATAGACAGCGAGATAAAAACAAACTGAGACAGATACATATAGACTGATAAGTAGCCAGTTATCCATTATCTTTTTAGATAGATAGATAGATAGATAGATAGATAGATAGATAGATAGATAGATAGATATGAAAAGACTGATAGATAGATAGATAGATAGATAGATAGATAGATAGATAGATATAGGTATATGGACAGATAGATAGATATAAACATCCTGAGATAGATAGATAGATAGATAGATAGATAGATAGATAGATAGATATGAACAGACTGATAGATAGATAGATAGATAGATAGATAGATAGATAGATAGATAGATATAGGTATATGGACAGATAGATAGATATAAACATCCTGAGATAGATAGATAGATAGATAGATAGATAGATAGATAGATAGATAGAACAGACTGATAGATAGATAGATAGATAGATAGATAGATAGATAGATAGATAGATATAGGTATATGGACAGATAGATAGATATAAACATCCTGAGATAGATAGATAGATAGATAGATAGATAGATAGATAGATAGATATGATATGAACAGACTGATATAGGTAGATAGACAGATAGATAGATATAAACATCCTGAGATAGATAGATAGATAGATAGATAGATAGATAGATATAAAAAGACTGAGATAGATAGAAAGATAGATAGACAGATAGATAGATATGAACAGACATAGATAGATAGATAGATAGATAGATAGATAGATAGATAGATAGATAGATAGATAAATAAATAAATAAACAGACTGAGATAGATAGAAAGATAGCTAGAAAGCTAGATAGGTATGAACAGACTGAGATATATATATATATATATATATATATATATATATATATATATATATATATATATAGATAGATGGATAGATAGATAGATAGATAGATAGATATGAATAAGCATATAAATGTGCTAACCTTTCTTCTATAACCTTGGTGACTCTTAAAAATTAAGCCTAAAGGTTTCTATTCTGGCTCAAATTAATTGAATTTCCTTTCTTTGAAAATCTTTTTGAATGTTCTGAAGAAATTTATACCAAATAAAACAATGGGCACAAGAAATTTAGCTTATTATGTCGAATTCAATTGTAATTTATAACCACTTTAGTTGATGTGTTAAGTTTCTCTTTTTGTGCATTATATTGTTCAGGATAATATACATTGAGCGATCTACAGACATTTATCGTTTAACATTTTATAGTAAATCAATCTTTTTTGGAGTATCCTCTCCGTCTATTCACTTGTCGTTATTACTTATCTATCTATCTATCTATCTATCTATCTATCTATCTATCTATCTATCTATCTATCTATCTATCTCAGTCTGTTCTATCTATCTATCTATCTATCTATCTATCTATCTATCTATCTATCTATCTATCTATCTATCAATTGCAGTCTGTTCATCTATCTATCTATCTATCTATCTATCTATCTCAGTCTGATCATATCTATCTATCTATCTATCTATCTATCTATCTATCTATCTATTTCTAGTCTGTTCATATCTATCTATCTATCTATCTATCTATCTATCTCAGTCTGTTCATATCTATCTATCTATCTATCTATCTATCTATCTATCTATCTCAGTCTGTTCATATCTATCTATCTATCTATCTATCTATCTATCTATCTATCTATCTCAGTCTGTTCATATCTATCTATCTATCTATCTCAGTCTGTTCATATCTATCTATCTATCTATCTATCTATCTATCTATCTATCTATCTATCTATGTATCTATCTATTGCAGTCTGTTCATATCTATCTATCTATCTATCTATCTATCTATCTATCTATCTATCTATCTCAGTCTGTCCATATCTATTTATCTCAGTCTGTTCATATCTATCTATCTATCTATCTATCTATCTATCTATCTATCTATCTATCTATCTATCTATGCAGTCTGTTCATATCTATCTATCTATCTATCTATCTATCTATCTATCTATCTATGCAGAAAAGCTATCGGTCATGTTCATTTTCATTTTATTTGTATTTCTTTTAATCCTTTTGTATCTGGTCCTCATATTTTGACAATTAGTATATTGAGTTGTTTTGGCTACTGGCTTGCGTATACACCGCGTATATATCAGTTAAGTGCCATACGTGATACACGCTTGAGCGATCATGTCTCGAAAGAGACATGACTGACTGGGCAGGAGGTTATCCCGCAGTAGGTTGCCATTGATTTCTGCGGTAGACTGGTTGCCGACCAAGGCTATAGAACCCAGTCTGTCCTGCTATTTAACCCATAACTGGAAGGAAGAGACGGATTAATACATTTCCCAAGGGTATGGCGTATATATAACACGCCAAAATTTCCCCTCTGTCAGGCATCAGCCGATATCTTAGGGGTAGGCACTCGAACTGACCTCAAATCGGTCGAGTTTTGATCCAGGCAGGCCGGAAGCAAGTGAATGTCCTCAAACCTATGAGCTGTGATACAGCGAAACAGTCTTATATGTATATATATATATATATATGAAATTATTTGTTTGAACATTATCTTTGATCGATACTCGTATTTAAGTGGATATTATTTTTACAATCAAACAGTATGATATATTTATTTCTACCGGCCTTATTATTTACGATAAACATTATGTTACGGAAATTAACGAAGATTAACGAAATGGTCTTTAAACAACCGACTATTTGAAATTATTTCTTTGGACATTATTTTTGATCGATATGCGTATTTAAGTAGATATTCTGTTTATAATCAAACAGTATTATATGTTTATTTCTTCCGGTCTGATTATTTACGATAATCATCATGTTAAGGAAATTAACGAAGATTTACGAAATAGTCTATTTGAAATGATTTGTTTGAACATTATTTTTTATCGCTACTCGTATTTAATTAGATATTATGTTTATAATCAAATAGTATGATATATTTATTTCTATTTCTGATTATGTACAATAAATGTTTGTTACGAAAATGTGTGTCATTAATCAGGATTCGAACCTGTGACACTTACTCACATAGGAGAAGCTACCAATTGATCTGGCGCGTCTTATACCTCTTGACCACGAATGACCAACAGTCTAAATGAAGTTAATCTTCGTTATATATATATATATTGTCATCCACAAACAGATCTGTTTCGCTGGATCACAGCTCATCAGTACGTTTAGACTCCAATTGCTTTTTAACCCAGGATTGAAACCCTACCAAATTGGTGTCAGTCGGCGATTCTTCTTCGTTGAAAGAAGGCAGACCTTTTAGCGCGTATATTGTCATTATACGCGTCCAATAGCCAGAGTGCTCTAATTCATTTTACTGAATGAGCGATGCGTACATGCCCGAGTAGCCACTGTTTTTCAAAGTCTACCATACTTCCAGAGTGCTCAATCAGAGTGTGAGCGCGTAATAATGTTCAAACAAATCATTTCAAATATATATATATATATATATATATACATGTAAATAATCTTTCTGGTGTTAATGAAAACCGTCTTCAATGTAATATAACAGATCTATTGTGTATATATTTATAAGTATATATATTATCTTACGTCTACAGCACGACTCGGAGGTTCATACATTATACAATCATCAGGTGCATATTATGAACTGATCATTCTCGAATTTGAAGATTTGTTTCTCGCGTTGTTCATGGTAATTGTTTATTATAATGCTGAGATGACATTTTTTTAATTTTAAAACAAAAATTTTAACACGAAATTGAAAATTAAAGTCTCTGTGATAAAATTAATCAGTAGAATATTTTTAGGGTAGTGGGTGCACGTTTTGTGCCTGTGGGTCAAGTGGGAATGTTTGCTGTTTTAAGTTTAGGGGAAAAGAAAGTTATCATAATAATCTATATACTTTTTCAATGATTAATGAATTAAAATGCTAAAAAAATTCACTTTTTGTTGATAAACACCATTTTGTAGACAAATGTAAAACTTTCGCAAATACATTTCCACTAATGTATCATTATTTTATATTTTTTTAACCCCTTTTGTATATTTTATCCAGGCGTATATATATATATATATATATATATATATATATATATATATATATACTCCTGGATAAAATATAAACAAAAAAAATTATTAAAATAATAAAGTATATATATATATATATATATATATATATATATATATATATATATATATATATATATATATACTTGTAGTTTTCTTGCTACACAAGAGCTGTCTTGTTTCGGTGCTATATTCAGCAACTCATCAGGCGATATACAGTTACAACTGTTAGTAAATTATATATATATATATATATATATATATATATATATATATATAGTAATGAAAATTAAATATTTTTATAAACCTATATGTAATATTATATTTTCCGGCTCTCTTATCATATTCCTTCTCGTCAGATCAAATGAATGTGGAATTTACCTTAACCAAGTACCAATGATTCTACTTTATATATATATATATATATATATATATATATATATAACATAGTACACTTGGTATGTAATCCGGGTAAATTTCAATTGAGACGAAATTTGGATCTGACGAGCCGCGTTAAGAACATCAAAGCGGTGAAATATGTATTATCCATGGTAATAATCGAAAATCCGTTATACACGAAAAAATTAAAAGTTGATGAAACCGCTTTTTAAAAAAAAAACTTTTTCGAGATGTCAGGTCAGTTTTAATTCTTGTCTGAACTGATCTTTCTTGTCATTTTTTCTTCCTTTCTTTGTCTCATAATTTTTCTTTATTTTTTTTCCTTTTAATTTTGTTTTTGTTCTCATTTTCTCACTGATTTTCTCCGTCGGATTTGAGTGTTTCGATTTTCTTAAAATTTTCTGTTTAAAACCGCTTATTATTTTAAATTATTATTTTTTCTTCATTTTTCATTCTGCTTTTATACTTCTTCGGATTGACCCGTGTCCACCTCTACATCCTTACTTAATGTGTTTACCTCACTTAATGTGTTTACCTCACTTAATGTATTAGACTTTTAGTTAAATATCGTATCGTCAAACTTTTAGCATATGATGTTTAACTAAAACTTTACTGTCCATATGTTATTTCTGATCTAAACTTATTTATAAAGCAAACTTTGTCTGTGTGTATGTGTCTCTGCGTGTGTGTGTGTCCGTTACCTATAGACTCTGAAACGGCTGAATCAATCTTCTTGAAAATTTACACAGTTGAACTATAAGCGCCTGCGAGTGTTCTTAGCTAGGTTTTGTGTCGAGGTACTCCCGGTAAATATCGAAAATCGTTAATTGAAAAAATCGGGTTATAGAAGGAGTGGTCCGATTTTAATCAAATTTGATACACACATAAGCAATGACATAAGAAATGATATTCAGAAGTTTCAAGGTTGCAGTTCTTAAAATAGTGCAGAAAATCGATAATATATATATATATATATAAAAGGCAAGATGTTTGTGTGTGTGTCTGTTTATCTGTCTGTATGTCTGTATTTTTTCAGCCCTTTTATTTTAGTTTTTGCTTTGGGTTTGGCTCTAAGTAGATATAATTGTAGTTCTTCGTCTCAGCCATGATACCATTTACTCATAGAGCAGCTACAATATCTAAACTTATTTATAAATGGAACTTTGTCTGTGTGTGTATGTCCGTTACCTATAGACTCCGAAACGGCTTAACAGATTTTCTTGAAAATTTACACTGTTATACTATAAGCGTCTGCGAGTGTTCTTAGCTAGGTTTTGTGTCTATGTACCCCCGATAAAAATCGATAAACAAAAAAATCGGGTTATAGAAGGGGTGGTCCGATTTTAATCAAATTTTATACACTCACAGACAAAGACAAAAAAAAAACGATATTCTGAAGTTTAAAGGTTGCAGTTCTTACAATCATGCAGAAAATCGATAGTATAGATATATATATAAAAGCCAAGATGTTTGTGTGTGTGTCTGTTTATCTGCCTGTATGTCTGTATTTTTTCAGCCGTTTTACTTTAGTTTTTGCTTTGGGTTTGGCTCTAATTAGGTATAATTTTAGTTCTTAGTCACAGCCATGATACCATTTACTCAGATGACTTATTTAGCCTTCAAAATTCAGTTTACGACGAAAAAACTTATTTGATATCGATACCAGGAAATGAAAATTTCACTTACATCCATTCATTTTTCTTTCAGTCTACGGTTTCGATTTAACTGGAAACAACTATTGCTTTTTAGTCTTTCGTGCCAATGTCCAAAGAGTCTGAGCTCCAGGAGCATGGATTAGTTTTAATGCTTTCATTACACCCGAGCAACGCCGGGCTATACTGCTTGTCTTATATTCTTTTGAATGATTCAATTTTTGTGGCTAACATTAAATAAACCATGCATATGAGACAGTGTTGATGGCAGATATAGAAAGAAAGCTACAGGAACTTGTACAAATATAGTAAAGGACATTGGAAAGAAAAGAGGAACCGCATGAAGACAAAATGAATGGTAGTTAGCAAAAGGATAAGCCTAAAATGCACATTACTATTCAAACATATCAAAATCAAAATCTTTATATACCTTTAACAGAAGACGAAAATTGCGACACTGAAATCCGAAGGCACAGTGGGATAGCCAAAGATGCGTTCCAAAAACTAAGCAATATATTAAGAAACACGAAAAACTTAATTAGAAACAAAGAAATGAGTACTAAAGTGTTACGTGATATAAGTTTTCCTATACGACAGTGAATGCTGGACAATCTCCTTAAAAATGAAGTTAAAGATACTTATAAAAACATCAAGAAAAGACAGTTGAAATTTCGAGGGAACATAATGAGGAAAGAGGGATTAGGCAATCTGATACTCACAGGGCAGACTGAAATCAAAAGATATAACAAAACACAATATATACTATATGTTATGGTGCTCTTCTACAAAGAATGGACTCTTCCTCTTACTATATATAATTACCTACGTGACTTCCGTAGGCAGTTAAGACGGAAGTTAAGTACAGCTAGTACGCAGTTAAAACCAGTTACGATTCAGGCAATAGGCAGCGTAATTGTACCGTTCAGACATACTTATTTCGATTTATTTATTCATAATACTTCTTTAGTACGTATGTTCTTGATATATTAATACACTGTTTTGAACCTACCGCTTGTGTTCTATGTCTTACTTCCGCCAAAACCGGTCACTACAACCTTGCGGCAATGTTTCGTCACAACAACTTCACACAACAAATTGGCGACGGAGATATGCGTTAAGAGTGACGACAAAATTCCACAATAACATATTTAGTGAGATTCCGTAAATGGTTGGCGGCAGAGGTTTTAGGATAAATAAAAAAGGTCAATTTTTTTAAGAGCTGAAAAGACTGGAAATTGTGGAAAGCCTTACATCCTAAGTGGACATGACACATAAAGAAAAAGACGAAACCAGTTTCGGAGATATTACTTCCTATCCTTCTATATATCTTTGAATGCGTGCTAAATGCTTCATTGTTGGCGTTTAGACTTCTCAGATAACTTAATTTGATTGATTTTAATTTCTTGCATTTAGTATCCTGAACCCATCAGCATCCAGCCCTTGTTATTCTACTTAATAATCAATAGTTTCTGTTTGTTTTCATTGATTTTCCCACTTATAAGTAGGAAGTTCTACTCACCCAGCTCCCGGGTGGATTCTTCCAAGAACACAACAATTCTGTTTCAATTTAAATGTCAATCGTCATCTATCCTCTTGATCATCCAACCCTTCTGTTTCCAATTAAGTTCATATCGTACTCCTTTACCTTGAACGGCTTGTGGCTCCTTTATTCAAGGAAATTCAATATTATAAATTTTTAATTTCTTATTTTTGCTGTTGAATCTGTTATCATTCCATAGTCGTAATGCATGTTCTAAGATTATCCCCCAGATAATCCCTGGTAGATTTTGTTATGTTAAGACATTATTTATAGCTCTATTATTATATTTAATGAAAAATATAAACAGCTGTTTTTACGTCTATTTTTACATGTAGTTATTTTCTTACATAAAAAAAAATGCTTCATGGTGTACTTACTGCAATTGAGCAATCTATAAATAATGCATAAAGGTTTTCTTTACTTTAAAAAATCTTACTACATTTTCATTTTCAATTTCTGATTTTTTTATAATTTGCATTAATTAAAATCCTAATTATTCATGTTGTTATATAGTTCATCGAACTGGATTCTCAATTCCTTCTCATTCATTCATATCTCGTTTCTTTTCCAACACTGAACATTTATTAACGGAGATCTTCTGGTATTTCACCGCTATTGTATATTTCATTTAACATTTGAGTAATCTTACCATTCCAAAGTCTGCTGTTGATTTTACTATTTCGTGCCCTTCCATGTTTTCATATATTGTTGTTTTTGGCTCTCTGTATATAAACAGGATTCTTCTATGAATTCATTTCAAGTTTCCTATTATCGTTGTCGTTCTTCTTCATTCGATTAATACATTTCGGCGAAGACCACGATTGATCGTCTGCTATGATCTTCGTTGCTCTGTTTTCTGTCTGTGAGCATTTCCTACTAGACGATTCCACTCTCACCTGTTTGACATTCTTTATACTAATTATTTTTAACCTACAATTTTTTTGGCATTACCTAACATTTGCCTTTCAAGAGGCCAAAGTTTTCACTTGTCATCTACATTCATCTACTTTTTCTCCACAATCACTTTTGCAATTTTCACTAATGCTAGAGTTAAGGTAGGCCATTTTGAATCCCTGACATGTGACAAGCCTTCGTAGTTTTTTTTTATTAACTAGAGTTTCATGTGTTTGTTTTCAATACTGCTGCTGAAAATTTTTCGTTTTAATGTTTTTCAGTTCTTTTAATCTTATTCGGCATATAAATGGTTGGGAATAACCCTTGTAGTCAATACTTTGGTACATCTTAGGGTGCAACAACTGTACTAGTAAACCTGTTGTTGGTTCTTTGCGATACCTCGAGGGATTTTTCATGTTCATAAGCAATATTTGAGGCTGTGCAATAGAGTATATGTCGCCCGCGGGCGAGAATATAATGTAAACTCTGCGTTGCAGTGTATTTGTAATTGTCACAGCCCTCTCAATGAATGTATAATATGCACTTCACCTTGGCCACAAATGCATTTGTATCCAATGTTAGCCTTCTACACTGGTTGTCAACTACAACTGTTCTATTATTTAACACGTTAGTCCACAGTTACAGATACTTTTATGTCATAGATATTTTTTATAGGCAATGGCTTCAACGGTCTCCCAAATTCGGAGATTTAGGGTATTATAGAAGTTAGTTATACTTTAGGAAGTATTATCAGATGTTGATACTCCACTGACCATATGGGATGTGTTACCTTTCATTTTCCCTAAAAGGGCAACTGGCTGAGTGTTATTATCACAAAACGTGGTGCATCTTCTAGTCGAATAATATTTACATGTCATAACTTTTATTTCCTATTCAACTACAGCTCTTTTTCCTTCCACGTCCTATCTATCTATCTATCTATCTATCTATCTATCTATCTATCTATCTATCTATCTATCTCAACCTGCTCATGATATATGTATGTATGTATCTAAATTATAGGCCAAAGTTTTGCGTACACTTTCTGGATTTAATAATTCGTATATTTTATACTTTTTTTTATTTAATTAAGTCTTACAGAGCTAGTTTGCCCAAAATGATTTAATCAATTTGTGCCTGCAATCCATTTTTAGAGAGGCGGTTACTTAAAATGTAAAACCCGTCAGCCCTAAAATTATCATTAGTCTCTCAGATAGAGCAAACAATATTTTAACGAAAATTCATGCAGTAATTTCTAACTTTCGTTATTATTATAATTGAATATATGAAAACCCCTTAATGTAGAGGAAATTTTTCTCGTCCGAAGTGAACTAGCAAATTTGTTTTAAAAAAAAGCATACAACATTAAATCTTTAGGCGATTCGTAGAAATCCTGTCGACCCAGTGTGTCTCGGGCAAGCCTCTATGCATTTACACTATTTACATTGTTCGTACTGTTATCCTCATCTTTGTTGCAATATTCAAGACGTTTCGATCGTTTTACGTTTCAACCTTGTTTAGGTGAATCGAAATTCGAACTGAACTGTCCTCGAGAATTGCCCACATTGCCCAGTGAATAAAAGCGTTGGTTGGACTCGACCTAAAGAGTTGTGAGTTCAATACCTGACTACAAGCAGAAGTGAAGAAATTTGTGTTTGAGAGAGATACAGACACGGAGACAACTGGAAGAAGCATGGATCATGGAACAAGAACAATCTATCCTCGTGAATAAAATAAAAGGTTCAGTCCGAAATTCCATTCACGTAAAGAAAGTCGGAGCGTACGACAGCCGAAACGTCGGGAATATGGAAACAAAGACGTGGACAACAATCTGAACAATGCAAATGGTATGAATAATTACAACCCCCTTCTCAGAAATACAGAAAAATATTAAGCTTTGATGCATAAAGCTGGGATGACATTGACTTTATTTTGTACTAGCAATATAACCCGGCGTTGCGTGGGTGTAATGAAAGCTTTAAAACTAATCCATGGTGCTGGAGCTCAGACTCTTTGGACGTTGGCACTAAAGACTAAAAAGTAATAGTTGTTTCCAGTTAAAGCGAAACCATAGACGGAAAGAAAAATGAATGGATGTAAGTCAAATTTTGATTTCCTGGTATCGATATCAAATATGTTTTTTTCGTCCTAAACTGAATTTTGAAGGTTCAATAAGCCCGCTGAGTAAATGATATCATGGCTGTGACTAAGAACTACAATTACACCTACTTAGAGCCAAATCCGAAGCAAAAACTAAAATACAAGGGCTGAAAAACTGTATTTGATCAGACCCGGTAGGATATCGGGGTATCTATTTTCAATATCGGAGTCAAATAAGTCACCCAAGGATAGAACTGCAACCTTGAAACTTCTGAATATCGTTTCTTATGTCTTTGTCTATGAGTGTATCAAATTTGATTAAAATCGGACCCCTCTTCCTTTAACGAGATTTATTCGATTACTGATTTTCGATATTTATTGGGGGTACCTCCACATAAAACCTAGCTAAGAACACTCGCAGGCGCTTATAGTACAACTGTGTAAATTTTCAAGAAAATCGGTTCAGCCGTTTCAGAGTTTATAGGTAACGGACACACACAGGCACAGACAAATTTCCATTTATAAATAAGTTTAGATTAGTTCTTGGTGAAGCAGGTAGCATTCCATATTTTGTATCATGTCAGTCAGTCAGTTACGTGCCATACGTGATACACGTTTTGGGTGATCATGTCTCGAAAGAGACATAACTGGCTGGGCAGAAGATTATCGCACAGTCAGTTGCCATTGCTTTCTGCGGCAGACTGGTTGCCAGCCAAGTCTATAGAACCCAATCTGTCCTATTGTTTGATTCATAGCTAGAGGGAGAAGAGATGTATTATATTAATAGGTAGTAATTAGTGGGAGATCAATTTATTACTTCCTAACAATAGAAAACCGATCCCCCACTTTATGACTAGTTGAAGCCTTAATCATAATTCCAACTATTATAATCAGTCAGTCAGTTAAGTGCCATAAGTGATACACGCTTTGGGCGATCATGTCTCGAAAGAGACATGACTGACTGGGCAGAAGATTATCCAGCACTAGGTTACCATTGCTTTCTGCGGTAGACCACTTACCAGACAAGGCTACAGAACCCAGTGTGTCCTATTATTTAACCCATAACTGGAGGGAAGAGACGGATTAAAACCTTTCCCAATCTTATTTGTGCGTAAGTGAATGCAAAAAATTCAACTGGAATTTGAACTTATCACCCCGATCTCACGTTACGAATAATATCCACTGCGCACAACGCACATCCGCTATAGTGAATCATGTTAGAGAAATCTTTAAAATGTTTTCAGCAAGAGACTTATTAGAAAAGCTATTATTATGCCAACTGCAGTTTATCGTTGACAAATCTGAGAGATGCTAAGAAAATGGTATTATCATAATTAATTAATATTAATAATTGTTCATGAATGATCTCGTTAATAATATTAATATACTGATCACGGTGATATTTTTCTCAAATGAATTAATTGCTTTTAACAAAACAATACATTACAAAAGGATATCGATGATAAAAGTTGAAACATTCCTGAATGATGAAAAATTTGAATTTAAAAGAATACCCATCAAAACTAAACACATATAAAGAAACCACTCTATGAATCAAAGCATTTTGTTATGGATGCGAAAAGGAAATCTGAAAAAAGAAATACGATTAACCCAGTAAAACAAAAGATTTTAGAAACTTAAAATAGTAATGAGAAGGCCAAAGACATAGAATGTATATTTCATTGTATAAAAAGCAAATCAACCTAAAGACTATAAAACCGACATAATTGATTGAGAGCCATTATTCACTGTTAATTATTCATATCACGCGCGTTCGGCCAGAAAGATTAATAAAATGTAACCACAAAAGAAGATATTGTTCTTGAGAATAAAATAACGAAGAAATTTCAGATATTAATAGATCTCCAATTTCAAACCATCAGGCCAGAATTAATTTGAGTACACTAAGAGCAATTGATGTGAAATTGTCAATATTCTATCCAGGTTGGTGTCGCTGAGTTTTAATCTCTCAAAGAGAACAAAAAAAAAAAAAAAAAGAAAAAGAAAAGATCTCGCTAGATAAACGATATTAAAAGTCGTGCTCATAATCAATGGTGTACAGGGATTGCAAAAGAGTTTTACAAAATTCAGTGAAGAGAGATGGGGAGAGGGCGAATGGCAGATAAGGAATAAGAATATCGAGAAAAAAATGAAATCATTTCAGTTTACAGACCTTACCGGTTCCAGAAATAGCGATAACACCTACTGGATTCGTGGCACTTATACGAGATCTTTCAAATTAATCGAAATTTTAAGTCATGCTCATAATTAATAGTGTACCGTGATGACAAAAGAATTTTACAACATTTAATGGGGAAAGTGAAAGTGAATGAAAGGAAAGAGAAAGAAGAATAAGAAAAACGGAAACGATTAACAGTCCCAACAGTACAAGAAAGAGTCATAAGATCTATTGGAATCCAGATAACCATTTTTCTTGAAAAAAAAAAAAGAAAAGTAGGTGTAGTCAATAAATATGAGGTTTACGTAAGAAACAATAACTGATTAAAACCGAAATCTATTAACTCTTTCAAAATCATTTTATTGTCTTCGGTAAGCTTAAAACTATATTAAAAAAAAAACTATGCCACAAATAGAATCGTCAATTTAATCAGGTTTGATACTTCAGCAAAACAGACTCGTTGATAATTGACAATTTGCTAGAAATTCCCCAGAGGAATAACCATGCAAACAATTCACAATATTTCGTCACCGCAAGAACGGATATTGGAAGATTTACAAAATATTGTCTGTCTGTTATAAATTGGAATGATTCAGAGTTAAATTACATCCGATTTTCCGATATTAGCTTCAGGTGTTAACGGTAGAAAGTACATCAGGTTAAGTTCGACTGATATTATCTCAAACCTTTTACTTTATTCACTGAAAAAGTCGAAATATTTATAAATCGGGGAAGAGAAAATATACATGATAGGCATCCGCTGAGGGTGTCAAAGCTAGGATCGTTTCTTAAGACTAAAACCAGAAAAATGTTTATAGTAAGAATCGAGCGCTGATCTTATACATATAGTCATCTGCAGATAGATCTGTTTCGCTGTATCACAGCTCATTAGTGCGGTTAGACATCTGATTGCTTTTAGCCAGGATTGAAACCCGACCGCATTGTCATCAGTCGGCGACTTTATCTCTAAGCTATGGGCGCTCGGTAGAAGACAGCAGACTTTTAGCGTGTGATATACATTGTAAACACGTCAGTTGCTAAGAGTGTTCTAATTCATTACTGATATATATATATATATATATATATATATATATATATATATATATAGATAGATAGATAGATAGATAGATAATTTGCTTGCCCGGCCAAAATTGAGGTAAAAAGACAGCTTAAGGGAGGCTGTGATATCCCATGCTCCTCCTGGTAATCCACTGCTAAAGATAGAGCTACCTGGAGATCCCAAGAGAAATCTGGAGTTGCAAAATTTGTAAAAATACAAAATGCAAAATTTACAAAAATACAGGGCCCTCAAAGGGAGGCTCCAAAAGAGGAAGGGGCACAAAAGCTCCATCTACCAGTTTGGGTTTGCCCCCTGTATCCCCTGCCCCTGCTGCAACAGGGTCTTCCATGCAAACATTGGCCTTATCAGCCACCTCCGGATCTACCCAAATCCTTAGTGATCAGGAGTCATGGTCTTCTTCCCCTGCGAAGGACGAACATCACCGTCATATATAATTATTGTTATAATAATGGCATTATTTTTTAACCATCATAGACAATCGCTTCTACCTCCCATTAGCATGGAACAGGCTTGCCTCCCAGAGAGTGAAACACAACGCCTCCTTGGCTTCACACTCTCAGCGGACCTCGTGGAATGACAATATCGAATCCATTGATAAATCCGTTGCTATGAAAATTGGTTCTCTGTGCAGGGCCTGGAAGTTTTTCCCGTCTGAATCCATCCTGCACATATATAAATCTGCCATCCGCCCGTTTATTGAATATAAGTGACACATCTGGTCGAGTGCCTCTGCTATTCTCCATGGGGGTTCTTGACAAAATACAACGGAGAATCTGTAATGTAAGCGATACTGACTTGGCCTCCCAGCTGCAGTCACTTTCTCAGCGGCGTAATGTGACTTCCCAGTGCCTCTTCTATAAAAACTTTCACGTCTTCTGATCCGAGGAACTTAGATCACTGGTGCCCACTAGGTATGAATTAACACGAGATACTAGATTAGCAACTAGATCTCACTCTTTTACAGTGAAACCGATAAAATGTAACCGCAATTTCTACTCTAACAGCTTCTTTTCTTGCACTTTCCGACCGTGGAATTCCCTTCCATATACTTGCTTCCCCGACAGCTACAATCTCCAAGAATTTAAATGTAAGGTCAATAGACACCTCGTATCACACTAACTTGCATCCATTCTCTCAAACACTCTTCCCATCTACCCGACCCTCATCCTCGGTATCCTCATCCGTCTATCACCCTCCTTCCGACATTTCCTATACCTAATCACTCTTTCTCATTCCATTCCATTATGTAACTCCCTGTGCAGCAATAGTGGCAGTGGAAGCCTTGCTTGGGTGGGGGAATGATTATATATATATATATATATATATATATATATATATATATATATAATTGTTATACTAATAACAAGTCAAAAGCTATCAAGTTTCGGTACTCAATGCAACATCATCAGATAGGGAAATGTGGTTCAGTTACGGGGTTATATATATATATATATATATATATATATATATATATATATATATATATTGAAAAGGAAACAATGAACAGTGGACATTCACAAACATGAATAGTGAACACAGACAAATTCTAAGATTTGATATTACTATGGGATAATTGGATTCTGCAGAATCATCGGATCTCGTAGGTTTATTTATTTTGTACAATCTAACTGCGCTTAGTGATGTCGACAATGTTGACATAGGCTAAAAAAA
This sequence comes from Ascarosepion bandense, assembly GCA_037127315.1. Classification (NCBI taxonomy): domain Eukaryota; kingdom Metazoa; phylum Mollusca; class Cephalopoda; order Sepiida; family Sepiidae; genus Ascarosepion; species Ascarosepion bandense. The sequence continues at coordinate 105,088 of JBBBDQ010001051.1, read as the reverse complement.
CGATGATCTCATGATCTATAATTGTTCTAACTCTAGAATAGACAGAATTCCTATATTAATACACAGACTGATGATATACTTCAGTCTTAAAATAATAGGAAAAACTAATGTAAAAACGTTGACTTCCCAGATGTTACTCTAGATTTAGTTAACAACGCATATTTACCTTACGTAAAAAATATGCTAAACTTATTTATTTACACCCAAACTCAAATCACCCACTATTTATTATTAAATACATACCATACTCTGTTGAACAAAGAATTAACAACAATTCCTCAACTGAAGGCATTTTTATAAACAGGAAGACGGAAAGTGCGACACTGAGATCCGAAGACGTATGGGCATAGCGAAAGAAGCATTCCAGAAGTTGAGTAAAATATTTAGAAACAGCATAATTTCACTAGAAACAAAGAAGAGAGTACTGGATTGCTGTGTGATGTCAGTTCTTCAATATGGCAGTGAATGTTCGACAATATCTTCGAAGATGAAAGAAAAACTTGAAGCAATTGAAATGTGGTTTTACAGAAGTATGCTGCGCATATCATGAACCAAGCATGTGAGCAATGACGAGGTTTTGGAAAGGATGGAGACGAAAAGGAAATTAAGAGTGAGCGTCAGGAAGAAACAGCTAAATTTCCTAGGACGTGAAATGAGAAAGGAGGGCTTGGAGAACCTGTGAGTAACAGGCCAGGTAGAGGGGAAAATAGACAGGGGAAAGCAGCGGATAACATATTTAAAAGACCTGATCAGGTGGATGACGGAACGGGGATTGCGCGGTGTAACAGGAGAAAGCGTGCTAAGACCCGCCAGTGATAGAGAGACGTGGAAGGCCATGATCGCCTACGTCTTGAAAGGACAGGGCACATAGAAGAGGAATATATATGCCAACTGTTTATAAGAAATTATAATGTGCGTATAAAGTGGGGGATCAATTTTATATTATAATCAATATATACATTGATCCCTCATTTTGTGGCCATGTTAGTTTCTATACATTTATATTCTAGATTTACGGGCTTGAGATAATGGATGACAGAACGTGGATTGCATAGTGTAACAAGAGAAAGCGTGCTAAGAGCCACCAGGGATAGGGAGACGTGGAAAGCCATGATCGCCTACATCCTGAAAGGACAGGGCACATCGAAGAAGAATATATATGCCAACTGTTTATAACAAATTATAATGTGGGTAAAAAATGGGGGATAAATTCTATATTATAATCAATATATAAACTGACCCCTCATTTTATGGCCATGCTAGTTTGCATACATCTATATTCTAGCTTTATGGGCTTTGGCTAGTGGATGACTGAAGAGGGTTGCATGGTGTAACAAGAGAAAGCGTGTTAAGTGCAACCAGGGACAGGGTGATGTGGAAAGCCATGATCGCCTACGTCCTGAAAGGGCATGGCACATAAAAGAAGAAGAAAAAAGTCACTATTACAATACTGCCCTAAAAACAGAGCTAAAATTTCAACGATATTAAATATTATTAGAAAAAAATATAATACCAAACATAACAGAAATAAAAAATAATTTGGTAAACACTACCATTTAACGAAATGATTATAACTAAATTAGGCAATAAATATTTTAACCTAGTTCGAAAACACTTCCCAACTAGCAAAGTCTTTAAGAAAACTTTAATAAAAATACACTGGAACTTAATTTTATCTGCACTGATAAAGTTGAAATGATAATAAAAACAGCAAAATCTTGAAACGATATAGCAAAACCACTCTATTATAAATAAAGACAATAATACTGATACTTGCAATTGTTATGACCTGAACGAATGTCCTCTGCAAAATTGATGCCTTACAGATTCTATAGTCTACCAAGCTACCATTTCCTCTATAGAAAATCCAACTCTAATCAAACATTATAGTGAAAAATATTAAATCACTTTTAAGTCGGGATTGTATCAGCATAAGCTATCCTTTAATGACAAAATCTATAGTAACTCAACTTCACTTGACAAATGCGAGCGCATGTAATTTTTTACATGAATAAAGTTTACCTTGCTTACAAGAAAAATTTCAAATAATTAAATTCTCGAAAACTTACAGATTACTACTTACTGCCACCATAAGATTTTTCAGACTCTTGAATAAATCTAAAATTATCAAACTTTTTACTATATGCTATAAACTATAATTCTCCTCATTTTAGTTAATATATACATTAATTCTAACCTTAATTATTTTTACATTGTCGTTTACGCTTAATTTCACTACTAGTTAAATCTAAAACCGAGTAATTTTGCTTTACGCCCGTTTTCTTACATTAAAATTGTGTTTTTATATTAACAAAATCTCTTAAGGCAAATATGTTGCTATTTTAATTTCAGTCTCGTCGGATCTCAAATCATATATTGGCTGCAGACATGTTCAAAAATAATTTAAACAGACAACTGATACTTCCTTCCTCCTGCCAAACTTTATTGTCTTAACATTCATTGGTTTACCCGCAGAAATCTTATTTAATAACCTCCCACTTCACTACATTCAACTAATACGTTGGCATTTTTCCCTTTTCAATATATATATATATATATATATATATATATATGATTCCCTAAATAAGACTCATTTCACTGAGCATCAAAACTTGACAGCTTTTCAGTTGTAGCATAATATTTTTTTATTATTTATTTTTTTAATCGTTTAACTCCAAGCAAGGTGGTACGCCACTGATGCGCAAGGGGCTACATAAGTGTAAAAGTTTTGAAACAAAGTAGTGTGAAGAGAAAGACGAACTAGTTACAGGGGGTGTCAGAGAAAGGGCAAGAGAAGGACGGCAACACAGGTATGAAAACGGTTTCGAAGGTGGAAAGAAAGGAAAAAAAACAAGATATACAGGGTGATGTAGAAAGAACTGGAGTCAAGTGGATAAGAGATGGGTATTGACATTGCATTTAAACTCCTGGTGGTTGTAGCCGTTAGGAAAGCAAGTATACGGAAGGAAGTTCCACAGACGAGAAGTGCGAGAACAAAAGCTGTTGGAGTAGATGTGTGAACTGCATTTAGTTGATCTAACTGTAAATGAGTTGGACCTTGTTGCCAATCTGGTTGCACGAGTAAATTCTTTTGAGGCGGGCACCAATGACTAAAGTTCGTCGAAGCAGAAGCCATGAAAATATTTATAGAATAGACAGAGGAAAGCCACAACCTATTGGTGAGAAAGTGGATGGAGTCGAGCTGCCAGGTCAGGACCTATCACGTTACAGATTCTCCTTTGGAGCCCGTCGAGTACACTGAAATGAGCAGAAAGGGTTCCTGACCATATATGACAGCAGTATTTTATGAAGGGACGGATGGCTAATTTGTATATGTGCAAGATGGATTAAGGCGTAAAAATCTTCCTGGCCCGACACAGTGACCTAACCTTCCTAGCAGTAGATTTAGCTATTGATTCAATGTAATGATTCCACTTGAGGTCGGAAGATAGGATAAGGCCGAGGAGGCGCAGTATATCGCTCTCAGGGTGACTCGCTTATAAACGCTCTACATCTGCATTTAGCACTTTATAAATAGTAACTATTAAACTTTGGAATTATTATTGGCAATAAATACTAAAAATAGTATGAAATATATGATTTTTTTAAAAAACTGGGGTAGCCTAATAATTATGTCCGGCATATATATATATTCATATAGATAGGTGTGAGTTTGTGACCCTGGGTTTCACGCTCTTGCGATCGTTAGAAAAACTGATTAATATTTTTTTAAAAAATTGTCTACATGTAGGACTGCTTATATTGGTGTATTTTTGTCGAAATTGTAAAAAATTTGTCGTCGTGACAGACGCAGACATATATACACCCATTGACGTGCGGAAAAACACACACACACGCGCACCCGCCCACCGGGGTTCACACAAACATATATGCGAACCGTATGGGGCTTGGCATATATATGTATGTGTGTGCCGTTGCGCACATACATACGCATTCGGTTTGTGTATTCAAATAGTGTAGCCATGTTAACGCGTGGACAGTTGTTGATTTCTCGTACATACATATGTACGTATGACTGGGTCTGTGTGAAACTTTGATAGGTAAAAATTGCTCTTACTTTTAATTATTTAAGGCTGTATTGTTATTTGATATTTTAAAGTCTGTTATTAGCTTGTTTTTTTGTGGCTGTGCATATTTAAATGGTAGAAATTCTAATTTGTAATGCTTGTTAATTTTTATGTGGTGGTATTAATTTTACTGCGGCAGAGAGGAGTAATTTATGTTAGTGATGATTGCGGACTAATACGGTGATAGTAATATTTGATGATAATAACAGTTGTAGTAGCAAATAGTTATTGTAAAGCGGTAGTAGTGATTAGTAATGGTGGTGTGATGATAATAATAATAAATGCAATTACTATGATGTTAGTTTGAACTAGAGAATAATTGATAGGATTATGGTATCAGCTGTTTTTGTTTTTTTTGGTATAAATGGTGATAATAATAATAATAATAATAATAATAATAATAATAATAATAATATATATATATATATATATATATATATATATATATATATATTAATAAATATGCATATTGTTTTACGTCGATGGCATGACTTGGAGTTTCATACCTTATGCAATCAACAGGTACATTCTTAAATTTCAAATTTTTAAATTTACAAATATTTCAGAGTGTTTGGGTGTCAATTTGGATGTGGACAGTAAAGAGGATACTGAAAGAGGGGTGATACATCTAAGCCACATCATGAGGTTTGGAGTGATCAATGGTGTTGGTGACCCCGATTAATCTTCGCACAGAGCCTCACACTAAACAGGGAGGCCTAAATCAAGTGTCTAGAGAAGGTACTGCTGCTCTGGGCTAGAGGCAAGGGGACTCAATATAATGTCACACGACAACGAGAACCCAATCGTAATTGTCATCACAACATCTGGTCACTTAACTCCTCAGACTGCAATCCCCTTAGTATGTGTGGGGCGCAGTTGAGTGAAAGACCAACAAATCCACTTGAAATACCAAAAATAAGCTAAAAGCAATTTTTTTCTTCTTTTTTTTCTTTTTGTTTAGCACCATATACACCTCTATGGATCACTTAATTCTGAAATCTAACTATTTTTTTACGCAGTTTTGTTTTGTAAATAATGATGGTTTTAGTGGTAAAAGTTTTATTATTGAAACCATAGATGAGAGAGAAGTAGTGGATTCATATATTCCCAAAGAGTAGTTGCGCGTCAGTGACTATAACGAACCGCTGGAACTCAGGAACGGCTCTCCGAATAACAAGTTCAAGACATTATTCAATATACAACCCATATAACCAAGTTTATTACAACAGGTATTCCCAAACGGTCAGCCATGTACTGACCAGGCTCAACGTTGCTTAACTTCTGTGATTATATGGCAACAGGTGTTTTAAATTGATGTGGCCGTAGGCACTGAAAGCAAGTATTAGGGCTGCTTTCACCAACTTAAAGAAGGATACCTTCCTGTAGAGTTACAATAGATTACCAAGTCGTCTGAAGATCCTGGTTAAAGTTAATGACGATTGTATTGTATAAATTTACTCTTTAGCAATTTAAGATACTTTTGTGTAATGTTGATAAATCTCGTGACCTGGTTAAGTGTCCAGAAAGAAAATAATATAACAACAACCAAAATAGGAAATAACGAATATATATTAAGACAGCAAGATACAAATACTTGGAACTCTGTTAGTAGAACGAATAAATACGGGTTAGGAAGTAATACTAGAACTGGGACTCACAATAATCGTACAGTAGTAGTTCTGGCTATCTCTGCCTATCGCTCTCCGCTTATCTGCTTATGCTGATCTCCTGCGGATCTTTCACTGTCTGAGTTCTCACTCTCTTTGCCACCTCTTGTGAGGGGAAGTATATGTAGTTGTAGAAAGAATTCAATCCGTTGTAATGGGTGATGCTACCATGACAATAAATATATCAGTTAAAATGAAATGTCAGTTCTATCTTAAATTTTGTGCAATTTAGCCAACAATTTAGCCATCGCACCCTCTGTATATATATATATATTTATATATATATATAGTAATCTGCAGACAGATCTGTTTTTCTGTATCACAGCTCATCAGTAGGGTTAGACTTCGATTACTTTTTACCTAGGATTGAAACCCGACGGAATTGGCGTTTGTCTGCGATTCTACCTCTGAGCTATGGGCGCTCGGTAGAAAGAGGCAGACCTTTGAGCGTGTATATTATCATTATACACGGCCAATAGCTGAGAGTGTTCTAATTCAGTGCTGAATGAACGATGCGTAGATGCTAGAGTAGTTAGTGTTTTTCAAAGTCTACTATTCTTCGAGAGTGCTCAATCAGTGTGTGAGAGCGTAAATAGTTATCCGCAGACAGATCTGTTTCGCTGTATCACAGCTCATCAGTATGGTTAGACTCCGATTGCTTTTTACCCAGGATTATGTGTGTGTGTGTGCGTGAGTATGTGTGTGTAATCCTAAAGATCTCTCCTTGATAAATTAACTGCATGGATTTAAGCACACAACATTGCCGTCTAGTTCTTATTTTTTAACTGTTGAAATAAATGTATGTAGCCGCAAGTCCTTTTCTAATATTTCCTTCTTTTGCACTTCTTGGCTGTGTAGGTTCTTAAAAAATTTAAATTTTGCAACAATCGAAATCTTCTACTTTACTGAATTTGTTCTTTTACTGTCATTCTTAAAGTTTCCTCATTCACTCAGAGCAAACTCGTATGTCTTAGTGACATTATCGCCTTACTTGGGGTGAAATGATGAAATAACATTTTCCATAAAGTAGACTTAATGATAAATCCATTAATTCTTTACCACTCCGACGAGAGAGGTGGGATTGGGATCATGAATAAAAACTCATACGATAAAAAATTAATCAACCACTCATACATACCATACTCCACAGAGGCAATCCCATTCGTAATTCAAATTTTTAATAGAAATTATTATTAAATGTGTAATATTGTGGCGATACCGACCGAGCAAAAATATCCGCTTTTTAAATTTTCTGTTTGGATACATTAGCCCGTTTGAGATTTCACACTTGTATTTGATTCTGGGCTTCCCATTGGCTGATAAATAAAATTCGCGAAATGGAAATTTAATATTTGATTAATTTTTATTTTTCGACCGGAACATCTGCAGATACTCAAATGCGCAACGACGACTTTTGGTCATTTGTGTTTTTGTCGTGAGAGCGCAAACATCCGGTCCGTCGCTTTTGCTCGGTCGGTATCACCACAATATCATTGATTGATGATGAGACGGCAGAATTTATTATTTTAGCTGTTTGTTGAGAAAAACCTATCTTTTATTGTGTTAGATTTATTTTAGAAGATTTATTCAGTTTTCAACCGGGACGTTGTTGTCAAATGATTTCATATTTAAACTTGTCATGAGTTTGTCTGTCATATTCGTTTCCCCTAGACTTTCAACTAGGTTGCCTGCACTTTTTATACATATAACGAACTGCGCATGTTTACAAAAATAAACAAACTCAATCCAATGAAGTCTTAAAAAACGAAACGCCTTACGCGAAAACCTGTTCCACTTTGTCATTTACCCTAAATTGATCTTAAAATATAAAAAAAAAACGACATATAATTATTCATTTTTTCCTCACACAAATACACACATATATATATATGAAATGATTTGTTTGAACATTATTTTTGATCGATACTCGTATTTAAGTAGATATTCTGTTTATAATCAAACAGTATTATATATTTATTTCTACCGGCCTGATTATTTATGATAACCATGTTACGGAAATTAACGAAGATTAACGAAACTTGGTTATAAACAAACGACAATTTGAAATGATTTGTTTGAACATTATTTTTGATCGATACTCGTATTTAAGTAGATATTCTTTTTATAATCAAACAGTATTATATATTTATTTCTACCGGCCTGATTATTTATGATAACCATGTTACGGAAATTAACGAAGATTAACGAAACTTGGTTATAAACAAACGACAATTTGAAATGATTTGTTTGAACATTATTTTTGATCGATACTCGTATTTAAGTAGATATTCCTTTTTATAATCAAACAGTATTATATATTTATTTCTACCGGCCTGATTATTTATGATAACCATGTTACGGAAATTAACGAAGATTAACGAAACTTGGTTATAAACAAACGACAATTTGAAATGATTTGTTTGAACATTATTTTTGATCGATACTCGTATTTCAGTAGATATTCTGTTTATAATCAAACAGTATTATATATTTATTTCTACCGGCCTGATTATTTATGATAACCATGTTACGGAAATTAACGAAGATTAACGAAACTTGGTTATAAACAAACGACAATTTGAAATGATTTGTTTGAACATTATTTTTGATCGATACTCGTATTATATATTTATTTCTGTATTTATTTACATTAATGTTTGTTACGAAAATGTATGTCATTCGGCCGGAGTTTTGTAACAAAAAATTATCCTAAATAATCAGGCCGGTAGAAATAAATATATAATACTGCTTGATTATAAACAGAACATCTACTTAAATACGAGTATCGGTTAAAAATAATGATCAAACAAATCATTTCAAAATGTCGGTTGTTTATAATTAGTTCCCCTAAATCTTCGTTAACTTCCGTGGTATATATATATATATATATAGTCATCCGCAGACAGATCTGTTTTGCAGTTCATCAGTTCGGGTAGACAACCGATTGCTTTTAGCCAGGATCGAAACCCAACCGCATTGAAATCAGTCGACGATTCTACCTCTGCGCTATGGGCGCTCGTTAGAAGGAGACAGACTTTTAGCGTGTTATATAACATGTAATTACACACCAGTAGCTAAGAGTGTTCAAATTCATTGTTGAATGAATGATGCCTAGATGCTAGAGTAGCTATTTCTTTTCACATTCTACCAATTCTCCGGAGTGCTTAATCAGGGTGTGAGAGCGTAAATAGTATTTTTTTTTTTCATTTGTAAATCTGTTATTATGCAACCTATGTTTTTAGCATGTGGTGTCTTCAAGACATTTGCAAAAACTGATTTTACCTTTTTTTTTCTTTATTTTCAAACCGTTAAATCAGTTATTGCAAACTGCCTGAAGACACCACTCATGGTAGAAACCTAGGTCGTGTAATAACTCGTTTACAAATGAAAAAAATATTTAAAAGTTATACAATTTAATTATATTGAACACTACTTAATGCAAATGTATACTGGTCTAATATAATTACTGACCAAAAGCAAAATAATTATATAGTCATCCGTAGACAGTTCTGTTTGGCTATATCACAGCTCATCAGTACAGTAAGACATCTGAATGCTTTTAGCCAAAATTGAAATCCGACCGAATTGACATCAGTCGGCGATTCTACTTCTGAGCTATGGCTGCTCCGTAGAAGAAGGGAACTTCTTCATGTAAATATACGCAAGTAAGTGATATATATATATATATATATATATATATATATATGTTAGATGAAATAAATTTTAAATATTGTGTCTGCTTATTTTTAATAAAATCCGTTCATACTCACGGATAATCTTATCGCGTATTATTATTGAAAGATGTCAAAAATGCAACATTGACAGATGTTATTATAATTCATTTCTCAATGTACCCAAGTACTTTTAATCTCTTTCCAAGATCATTTTCAGTGGGGGGGGGGGTTGTGGTAATAAAAAATAACCACAAAACTGTGTTGCTAAAATTACGGTAATTTTTTTTTTTTTTGCTTCAAATATAACAGTTGACAAATTGCTAGTGTTCATTAGACCGTGAAAATTATTCAATATATATATATATATATATATATATATATGTGTGTGTGTGTGTGTGTGTGTGTGTGTGTGTGTGTGTGTAAGATTAATTTAGGGAAGTTTGTCACTTAACGGAGGAGAGTTTTTGACGATTTGGAAGTTTCGTGAAGGAACTAATGTGATGTTCTTACTCCAGTCACTGAAGAGTGATGACATCATAGTGGTACTTTCACGAAACTTCAATGTCGGCATAACTCTGCTTACTTAAGGGACAACCTTCTCCACATTAATTCTATTAACACTTTATGTCTATCTCGTTATCGATCAGTTTCCAACAAAATATCAGTTCTTAAAATAACATTTTATCAGTAAACCCCTGGAAAATCAACAATCTTTTCCCTGAGCATCATCCCAACCCAACGCTATGAACTTTCCACCTTTATTTGCTCCTGCCTTTATCTATAATGGAGTGGATCAAAGCCGAGAAAGTAGTTGTCCGTTTAGTAATAGACTAGCATCATAGCCCGGCGTTGCCCGTGCAACTCAGAACATTTTTTAATGCAGTTTGTTGCGATTTACAAGTGCTTGTAATCGCCGCCTTACTTTAAAACTCAGTTATAAAAAAAAAAAATTATATAAAAAATTGTTGTTTAGAAATTGTTAAAAAATTCCATTATAAAATCTCTTTTTTTTGTTTTGTTTTGCGTAAACGTGAGTTGATGTCTTGTGTGACATTATAAACAACATTGCATTTGTTTTTGTTTTAAAATTACGGGGGAAAAGGTTTACATTTTTTGTTGACTAAATGAATTTCAGAAATTTTCGAAGAATATTTAAGAATGTAGACATTTAATTTTAGAGGAAAAAGTTACATTAATGCCACACGAATTATAGACAGTTGATTTGCTGCTTGAAATATTTAGCGAAAAAAAAGCTTTATTTTTTTAAAAATTTTATTTTCTGAAGTATGAAATATTAAATCTGAAAAAAAAAAGACTTAAATAATTAAATTAACCATTGGCACTTTTTCTTTTACATATTATGTTTTTGTTTGATAAAACACTTTTTTAAAAAAATATTTCTTTTGTTTCAATATTACGGGGAAAAATATTCAGAATTTTTGTTGAGCAAATGAATTTTTAAAACCTCGGAATAAAAATTAAATATAAAGGCTCATTATTTTTTTTAATGTGTGATTTGATTTCTGTGACGTAATTCAGCAACCATCTTAGATCTTAGATGTTTTACAGAGCAAATGTTAATAATCGGATCCATTGGCCAAGAAGTGCAAAAGGGAAAATTTGCTGAACTTAAACTCAAAAAGTATGTGTCGACCTGGCTTCCCTGTAGATATGTGTCCCTAGAAAGTTTGAATGGCGTAGCTTAAAAAATTTAGGCGTGCATAGGGAACAATCACACACGAACCCACAGATTCCCTTTTATATATATAGATAAGAACAGACCTGCAACTACTTTATTTGCTGATTTGGATTTTTTTTCCGTTTCGTCGTGTTTCTATTAGTCTATTTCTTTTACGAGGTAGATTTCTATAGTACTGCTTTATTTTATCTTTCAATATTTGTTCAAAATAGTTTATCCTATTTTCTTATTGTATCTTATTGTATCTACCTCTTTTATTTTCTTATCAGATCGACAGGCAAATATCTTCTTGACCCAAATTCCTCGAATCGGGTCAAAATATATTCAAACATTTTGTTCACATGAACTGATCATACACTGGGACCATGAGCATTAGAATCACTCATATATATATATAACGTAGAATATTGGGTATTTAAGTCAGGTAAATTTTGATACAGACGAACTCAAAATAACTGAATGTTAAATTTATTTATTTAATTTAACAGTTTAATATACACTAGAGATTTTTTTTAGATATTCAACAGTTTTGGATATTATACAAAAATTTATAGTTATTCTACAAATTTAGATATTCTACAATTTTATGTCTGACGAGCAGCAGGTTTTAGATATTGTACAATTTTCGATATTCTACAAATTTAGATATTGTACAATTTTCGATATTCTACAAATTTAGATATTGTACAATTTTCGATATTCTACAAATTTAGATATTGTATAATATTCGATATTCTACAAATTTAGATATTGTACAATTTTCGATATTCTACAAATTTAGATATTGTACAATTTTCGATATTCTACAAATTTAGATATTGTACAATTTTCGATATTCTACAAATTTAGATATTGTACAATATTCGATATTCTACAAATTTAGATATTGTACAATTTTCGATATTCTACAAATTTAGATATTGTACAATTTTCGATATTCTACAAATTTAGATATTGTACAATTTTCGATATTCTACAAATTTAGATATTGTACAATTTTCGATATTCTACAAATTTAGATATTGTACAATATTCGATATTCTACAAATTTAGATATTGTACAATTTTCGATATTCTACAAATTTAGATATTGTACAATTTTCGATATTCTACAATTCTTGGTCTGACAAGCAGCATGTTTTAGCTGCGAAATATGTATTACCCATGAAATTGTAGAATATCCAAAAGTTTTTTTTAGAGTAAATAAATAAATGTATATATATATATATATATATATATAATTTGCGAGATGTACGAGTACTTATAATTATCGTAAACAAGTGTTAATTATACTGATAACGTTGTGATATATAAATTGCATGTAATCTATTTGAAATCTATTTTCTCTTACATCAGTTTTAGCTTTTTTCAAATATCGATTCTTCACGCGTCTACATCCAAATGTTAATCAGGAAAGTTATACAAAAATGCCGAAGAAATAAAGAAAAAGTTAATGCAAACTTGGATGAATGAAATACACCCACACCCACATGCATTCACACATACGCACACTTAGACATAGACACGCAGTGTGAGCGTGCACATATTCATAACTTAATAGTGTTTTTTTTCCAAATCTTCACCATCCATGTTTTATATACCAATTTTTCGACAAATCTAATTGAACCATTTCTAAAATAATATACCAATGTCGGTAGATAAGACCACAATAAAAACAAACAAAAATAAACAAAGAAAAACAAAAGCGAATCAATCATATGAATATGATTAGTTCGTGAAGCGAACTAATCATATTCATATGCAAATTAATAAACCGTATATGCCATATTTTACGTGCACTATTTATAGAGAATAGAAGCTTTACAAAAGGTTTTTCCTTATATATATATATATATATATATATATATATATATATATATATATATATATTCCTAAGAACACAGGCAAAGAGAGTTTTGTGGCATTAAATTCAAATGAGAAAGAAATGACTTTGACAATGAGGTAAAACTTTCTTTTAAGGTAACCTTTTTCATCAGAGCGGTAAACATGATTAAGGTAGATACGAGAATAATTAAGGAGCCGCGACTAAAATAAATTTATAAGTCAACCATCCGTCCGTGCATGGAGTACTGCTGCCATTTATGGTCAGGTGCCCCTGCCGTTCTCCTCAGTGTTCTTGACAAGCTCCAAAGGAGAGTCTGTAATGTGATACGTACTGATCTGGCGACTCGACTGCAGCCACTTCCCCATCGTCGAGATGTGGCCTCCCTCTGTCTCTTCTATAAATACTTTTATGGCTTCTGCTCGGATGAGCTTAAGTCACTGATGCCTCCTCAACAGGTGTTTACTCGTGCAACCAGACTGGCGACTGGGTCCCACCCATTCACAGTCAGGTTAGCCAAATGCAGACGACAATTCTACTCCTGCAGCTTCCTCTCTCGCACTTCCCGCCTGTGGAACTCACTCCTGTATTCTTGCTTTCCTGACGGCTACAACCTCCAGAAATTTAAATGCAAAGTCAATACTCATCTACTAACCACTGGCCTCTAGCTCTCTCCCCTCCCCTGTATAACCTTCCCTTTCTCTCCACCTATGTATCTGTCATCGCACCTGCTTTATCAGCTTTCTATTGTTCCTTTCTAACTAGTTTGTACTCCTCACTCTTTTCTAATTAATCTTCTTACTTTTATGTAACCCCCTGCACATCAGTGGCGTTTCCGCCTTGCTCGGGGTGAAATGATTAAAAAAAAACAAAAAAACAAACAAACAAACAAATCGGTTTAAATAAGCTCCTAGTGAATATAAAACATAAAAATATTACCCACGAGACAATAAAATGGAGAGAGAATGACGAAATCTCTACTTCTGCCTGCATAAAAATCTGTCGATGCTGTAAACCGCATCTAAAATCCGTAAAAATTTAACCTAACGATTTTTTTTAAGTAGCCTAAGCATCCCGTCAAAATATTCGAAAGCCCAAACCGAGTTATTAGATTTCTGAATTTCCACGACAAGAGAGAACAACCAATAAAACGCAAAGATGAGGACGGACCGGAGATATAAAAGTCTGAAGTGGAATCTGCAATAGCCAAACTAAATAGAAACAAAGCAGCGGGACCAGACGGCATAGTCATAGAACTGCCGTTAGCCCTGGAAGAATTTGGTATAGAGAAAATTACAGAGATAATAAATGAAATTTATAATAGTGGGATAATACCAAATGACCACAGCAAGTCGATCTTCATAACGCTGCTTAAGAAGCCAGGAGCAAACGAGTGCGAATTCCACAGACGCATCAGTATAATGAGCCATATAACAAAACTGATCGTCCGAATCCTGATGAACAGAGCGAGAAGCAGAATCTTGCTAGAGATAGACAAGAACAGTGTAGTTTCGTTAAAGACACTGGAACAAGGAATGCAATATTTATGATTAGGATGTTCTCCGAAAGAGCAATACAAATGGAGAAGTACTTTTACTTGTGCTTTATTGATTATGCGAAGGCGTTTGACAAAATACGCCACAAAGAATTGATGGAGATGCTCGGCAGCCTGGACATATTTGGGAAAGACTTGAGAGTAATCAAGAATCTTTACTGGCAGCAAACCGCTTGCATACGGACAGGTAATGAACTTAATAGATATACAAAGGTAGAAAGGGGCGTAAGACAGGGATGTGTCTTTTCACCGGATCCGTTCAACTTGTACAGCGAGAATATTTTGAGAACCCTAGAAATTATGCCTGGATTCGTAATCGGAGGCCACAACTTAAACAACCTAAGATACGCAGATGATACAGTGCTGATAGCAGACACAGAAAGGAAATTACAAGACCTCATACAGAAGGTAGCTGAAGAAAGTAACAAAAAAGGACTAGAAATAAACTGCAAGAAAACCGAATGCATGGTCATCAGTAAAAAGGGCAGCCCAACATGACAAATACAGGTCGGGGATACGAGAATAAACAGGTACAAAGATTTAGATACCTGGGAAGTGTTATAACAGAAGACGGAAAGTGCGACACAGAGATCCAAAGGTGAATTGGCATGACGAAAGAAGTATTCCAGAAATTGAGTAAGGTATTAAGAAACAGGACAATTTCGCTAGAAACAAGGAAGAGATTGATACGTGCTGTCGGTCCTTTAATATAACAGTGAATGCTGGACAATATCATCAAAGATGAAGGAAAAACTTGAAGCAACTGAAATGTGGTTCTACAGAAGGATACTGCGAATATCATGGATCAAGCATGTGAGCAATGATGAAGTCTTAGAAATGATGGAAATAAAAAGGAAATTAATACTGAGCATCAGGACGATGAGGTTCCTGGGACATGCATTGAGGAAGGAGGGCTTGGAGAACCTGATACTCACAGGCCAGATAGAGGGAAGAAGAGACAGGAGAAATCAACGGATAACATATTTGAAGGACCTAATCAGGCGGATGATGGAGCGAGTTTTGCGTGGTGTAACAGGAGAAGGCATGCTCAGAACCACCATGTATAGGGAAACGTGGAAAGCCATGATCGCCTATGTCCTGAAGGGACAAGGCACATAGAAGAAGAAGAAGAAGAAGAAGAAGAAGAAGAATCCCAATCACTGTTTCACGAACTGACTTTTATTATCTATCTATTACAGTCTGTTCATATCTATCTATCTATCTATCTATCTATCTATCTATCTATCTATCTATCTATACTATCTATCTATTACGGTCTGTTCATATCTATCTATCTATCTATCTATCTATCTATCTATCTATCTATCTATTACAGTCTGTTCATATCTATCTATCTATCTATCTATCTATCTATCTATCTATCTATCTATCTATCTATCTTCTGGTTCACTGTCCGCATTTACTAAGAGAAAGAAATACTGATCTGTATGAAATATTTTTGGTCTATATCTGTAGACATTTCATAAAGTTAGGTTAATTGTTTGGGTATCATAATCACGGACTATTTTTCGAATAAAAGCCATTATGCTAAGCTGGTCATCATCTTTACAAGAGTTATTCGAGAAAGAGAACCTTTTGCATTAAATCTCAAGTAATTTCTTTCGATTCACTTTCGGGTGGTACATACATATAAAAAAAAATTCTTCTTTTCAGACAGTTGCAAGCTAAGCATGAAATGAACCTTCAAAATATCAACCGGAACGTGTAAAATATAGACTATACCTTTTTCAACCATGTGTGTAATTCAGGTTATTTCATAACTTATACCTAAGTTATATCCTAATTTATTTGTTGGTTAAAACAAAAAACTCGGTGTTTGACCCCAAATGTCAAAGTGTATTGAAATCTCCATTAGTCTGCGTTATGCTTCAAAATGACAAGTAGGTCGATGATTTCAATCGCTTCTGGTTTTTCCTTATTTAGTACAGTTCAGTTATTGCTTGCCCGTTTCCCCACTATCTAAAAGAACAGATTCTCCGACACATTGATTGAACTCACAATCTTATGTTACTAACGGCTTATCTAGGTCCTGGGCATGACGGTAAACTGCATCCGGCAGCAAGGCCTCTGATTGGGAGGTTGTGGACTCACCTCTTAATTGCTGGTGTCCCCAGGTCCATCCTGACACGGAGTGGTGCCACCTGTTAAAGTCCCAGCTGTGGGCAAATAGTTAACCCCCAAACGGGGGTCAAAACACTATGACAGTATAAAGATAGACTTTTACAGAGATATATACGTAAAAATAGACTTTTATAGAAATATATTCGTAAAAATAGACTTTTATAGAAATATATACGTAAAAAATAGACTTTTTAGAAATATATACGTAAAAATAGACATTTATAGAAATATATACATTTTTGAAGAAAAACTATTAACATAACACATATTTGAACGAAAAATATTTTCAGCAAAACATTTTTGAGTACAAAACTAGAAGACATTTTTCAGTTTTCTAAGAGAAAAAAGAATAAAAACAAAAATATTCATTAAAATCTGACTAAACCAACCTTCTCTCTGTAACGGAACATTAAATACAAATACCTTAAAACCCTACCAGTTTGGCATTAAATAACTTACAGAAGTTGATATGCCGTTAAACAAAACTCAAGCTCAAAAGATTATCTTTTCTTCTTATCACTTGTGTTGATTTATTCAAACTTTATTTACAATGTAATACATTATATAACTAGCAGTTGCTCGGGTGTAATAAAAACTTTAAAACTAATCCATGATCCTGGAGCTCAGACTCTTTGGACGTTGGCACTAAAGGCTAAAAAGCAATAGTTGTTTCCAGTTAAAGTGAAACCGTAGACTAAAAGAAAAATGAATGGATGTAAGTCAAATGTTTTCCTGGTATCGATATCAAATAGTTTTCTTTTCGTCGTAAACTGAATTTTGAAGGCTAAATAAGTCCTCTGAGTAAATGGTATGATGGCTGAGACTAAGAACTATAATTATACCTACTTAGAGCCAAACCCGAAGCAGTAAAAAAAGGGCTGAAAAAAATACACACATAGAGGCAGATAAACAGACACACGAACAAACATCTTGCCTTTTTATATATATATATATATATATATATATATATATATATATATACATTATTGATTTTCTGCACTATTGTTAGAACTGCAACCTTGAAACATCTGAATATCGTTTATTATGTCTTTGTCTATGAGTGTATCAAATTTGATTAAAATCGGACCAATCCTTCTATAACCTGCTTTTTTCGATTATCGATTTTCGATATTTATCGGGCGTACCTCGACACAAAACCTAGCTAAGAAAACCGGCAGACGCTTATAGTACAACTGTGTAAATTTTCAAGAAAATCGGTTCAACTGTTTCGGAGTCTATAGTTAACGGACACACACACACAGACACACACATACATACACACACACAGAGACAAAGTTCCATTTATAAATAAGTTTAGATTAAATAATTACGTCGGCCTTTCTTTATGAATGTCACGATTTCCGAAGTAATGCAATCCGAAAGATAGAATTACTGCTAAATGAAGACGGTGAAAGTTTGGACATTTTGTTTGGGTGGGAACAATATCCACCATGGACCAAAACAAACTGAGATTACTCATTATAAATTAAAGGCCAAATTTAAAAGGTTCGTGAATGTTAGACCTACAAATATTTGTCTGCTGTGAGAGATTGTTAACTGAAATTAACTTTTGTCGGTCATTTAGTGAACAATATTGTTTGGTAATTTTAATTAATTTGTTAGATGTAGAATATGATTCATTTTGGAAGAAAAATGATGTTCCTGTTAGGATAACAATAGTTTTAGAACTTTCGAGATGTCTAGAAAGTTTCATGTCTACATCCTATTAAACCACTTTTTTCTTCATTTCGTGGAGAAAAAAAAACATTTTTCATATATGTGTCGGGCCAGGATGTTTTTTCCGCCTGAATCCACCCTGCATGTATACAAATCAACCATCCGTCCGTGCATGGAGTACTGCTGTCATATATGGTCAGGCCCACTGCTGTTCATCTCAGTGTTCTTGACAGGCTCCAAAGGAGAATCAGTAACGTGATAGGTACCGACTTGGCGGCTTGACTCCAGCCACTTCCCCACCAACGGAATGTGGCTTCCCTTTCTCTGATCTATAAATACTTTCATGGCTTCTGCTCCAACGAACTTAAATCACTGGTGCCTCTGCAACAGGTGTTTACTCGTTCATCCAGACTGGCAACTGGGTCTCACCCATTCACATTTAGATCAATCAAATGCAGACGACAATTCTACTCCAGTAGCTTCTTTTCTCGCTAATTCCCGCTTGTGGAACTCGCTTCCATATTCTTGCTTTCCTGACGGCTACAAACTCCAGGAATTTAAATGCAATATCAATACTCATCTTTTAATCACTTGACACGATTCTTTTCTATGTGAACACAGCACGCCGGACGGCTGCCCTCAGGTCAGATCCTGGTCGAGACGGCACCAGTTGTGACGCCTCAGGCCGGGCTGGCCGTCTGTCTAATGTGACGCTCGTTCTCGCTGACGCTCGTGACGATCCCATTTTTATAACCAATTTCCATCCTCTCTGGGGATCCGGCCGCTTCACAGCCTTCGGCCAATGAAATCGATTTCCGCCCACTCGATTTGCGGAAGGTTTTAGCACGACGAATGAGATTTTGCCAACTCACATCGGACCTCAATTCCTTTCGGGTTCTCACGGACTCCTGTGTCCACCAGCGGAACTTGGCCTTCGGGTGACCTTATCAAATCACTCTGACAGTTGTTTTGTCTACGCGTTTTCAGCTGAGCGAAATCGACATTTCAACTCCAAAAGAAGAGAAATTTATATAAAGACATGAAAGGAGAGAAATTTATATTTTCCCAAAATAATCAGATTTTATGCTCCTGGCTTTTAGAAGTACTTGATGGCACTAAAATTATTATGTTTTTTTTCCTAAGCTCACATCGAGTGACGCAATAAAACATTAATAACATTGCCAGTATCGATTTCTCTCTCCGTTGTTTTTAACCAACCAAAGGAAATTATCCCCGCGGGAGAAGGGAAAGTATCCCTGCAAGAGATAGTGTCACATCTGTATCACCCTATATATCTTTTCCTTTCTATCCACCTTTGCAGCTGTCATCACAACTGTATTTCAATTCTTAACTGGTTCGTCTTTCTCTTTACTCTCCTCCTATCTAATCTTTTTACTCTTATGTAGCCCCCAGCACATCAGTGACGTTACCGCCTTGCTTGGGGTGATACAATTAAAAAGAAAGTAGATTGAGAGAGACAATAAAAAAAACAAGCTGATTTATTCAAACTTATGACTCCTCTTAGTTTTCTTTATTGTTTAATTTTTACGTCATTCTATCGGCGTTAATGACGCTTCTTTCTCTCCACATAAGATCAGCCATGACGGATTTCCATGCCTTGCCCACAATTATTGCTTTTTGATGTTCCACTAGTGTTATAGTGGGTTGCTTCTTTATTCTCCTCCGTTAGTAGTGGGAGTCCGTTCTAGCGAAGGGTAATTATATACCGTTGCAGGTTAACGGAATTGGGCCTTGTGGTAGATTGTCCACTATAAGTCATAAAATAATTATAAAATCAAAAAAAGCAAATTGAGTATAAAATATAACATTTATATATATACATAGCAATTAATGTTTTACAATTAAAGGAACACTTGAAATAAAGGTCCAACGGAGGTTAGAATGGTCATGGCAAATAATGAGCTGAAAGAGATAAAAAGGCTTAGGAATGTGGGGAGCGGGGGTATGTGAGGAATGTCTTTGAAGTAGTCGCTCCTGAGGCCAGTAAGTACTTTTGAGACAGTGAAGAAATGATGTGAGGTAAAGAGAGGCGAATGTAGTAGCTGCTCGACTTAAGTCAAGGGGATATTAATTGCATTCTTATCCTTGGTCTCTGTGTTAGTCTGTCTTCGAATCAGTCTGCCAGTCTGCTGGGGTCTTGTCTGTATCCGTTTTTTATATCTGCTTTTTCCATCAAAAGAGCTCGTTTGGAATTTCATACTTGTATTTGATTCCGGGCTTCCCATTGGCTGGTAAATAAAATTCGCGTAGGCTCGCGAAATGGAAATTTGAGTAATTTTTATTTTTCAGCCGGAATATCTGCGCGAATACACCTGCGCAGAGACGATTTTTGTTCATTTGCTTTCTGGTCGGTATAGAGCAAACATCCTGTCTCTCGCTTTTGCTCGGTATCACCACAGTGTTACATTTAGGGTGCGGTGGTTTTATTTGCTCAACGACAAAAATCGAACCTGCGTTCCCTTTTGAAAGCGCGACAAAGGTTGGAATATTTTCCGACGGCGTGTTTTATAAAATAAGATTTCCTTAAACTTCAGGTCGGTAGATGAAATAAAAATAAACGAAGCTTCTCAAATACGGTTTTCCTCTAAAAATAACGTTTTAAGTAATAAAAATATGACAGATTAATAAACAAAATCCCATAATCCCTTATAAATTACTTTGATCATGTTTCGGACACACACACACATATACTTACCTCTCTCTCTCTCTCTCTCTCTATATATATATATATATATATATATATATACAGTCTTCCGAAGACAGATCTGTTTCGCTGCATCACAGCTCATCTGTACTGTTAGACATCCGATTGTTTCTAACCAGATTTGAAACCTGACCAAATTGACAGTTGTCGGCGATTCTACCTCAGGGATATGGACGCTCGGTATTGGAAGGTGGACTTTAGCGTTTCCTATACAATGTAAACATACGCCAGTAGCTGAGAAGTTTCAAATTCATTACTGAATGAACGATGCGAAGATGCTTGAGTAGCTACTGTTTTTTTTTTAGTCTACAATTATTCATATATATATATATATATATATATATATATATATATATATATATATTGTAATGTTTGTTACAATGGTTTATAAAAGCATACTATCACTACACAAAAATTTTCGCGTTTCGGAGCCACGTTTGCCCCTCTTCTGGTGATGACGTTAAATGAAAAATAAATTTATAGATTTATTTTTCATTTAACCTCTTTACCAGAAGAGGGGCAAACGTGGCTCCGAAACGCGAAAATTTTTGTGTAGTAATAGTATGCTTTTATAAATCATTGTAACAAACATTACAATATAAAGGTCTACGTTGTATCGAGCACTCTTTATAAAAGTAAATGCATGAACAGTGGGTTTAAAATCTACATGTACCATAAATTCCTTACAATATATATATATATATATATATATATATATATATATATATATATATATAGATCGGAATCCGCCAAGATGAATAGAATAAATAAAGAACAAGTAGGAAATAGTGTCTTTAATCTAACATGTTTCACTTATAACAAGCATTTTCAGAGATTTATTAAAGACGAATGATTTAAAAATCTAACAGGCAGTATGTTGATTGAGGTATATATATATACGTATTATCCTGCGTCCATACTCACTCAGAGTCCCATGCACTAAGTAATCATAAAGTACATCTAAACTTATTTATAAATAGAACTTTGTCTGTGTTTGTATCTGTGTTTGTATCTGTGTGTGTGTGTATCCGTTACCTATAGATTCCGAAACGGCTGAACCGATTTTCTTTAAAATTTACACAGTTTTACTGTAAGCGTCTGCGAGTGTTCTTAGCTAGGTTTTGTGTCGAGGTACCCCCGATAAATATCGAAAATCGATAATCGGAAAAATCGGGTCCGATTTTAATCAAATTTGATACACTCATAGATAAAGACATATGAAACGAAATTCAGAAGTTTCATAGTTGCAGTTCTTACAATAGTGCAGAAAAATGATAATATATATATATATATATATATATATATATATATATATATATATATATATAGGTCGATACCAGGAAATCAAAATTTGACTTACATCCATTTATTTTTCTTTCAGTCTACGGTTTCGCTTTAACTGGAAACGACTATTGCTTTTTAGTCTTTCGTGCCAACGTCCAAAGAGTCTGGGTGCCAGGACTATGGATTAGTTTTAAAGCTTTCATTACACCCGAGCAACGCCGGGCTATGCTGCTAGTATATTATAAACTGGGCGCTGTGAGATTCGAATTTCTGGTTCTTGCGATATTTAGGGAATTTACATAAATTATATAATACATGACTGCCATATTTTGATTTTTTAATTATATAATTTAATTTAATTTTAAATTTAATTTGAACTAAAATTTAAATTTAAAGTTAAAAGTAAATATAAATTATTAATAATAATAACTGTAAAATTTATCGTCAAAGAAACAAAAACAACGAGCTAACCGATAGAAGACAATTACGGAGACTTGAAGGAAGAAGGAGCCTAGATGATAATTTTAACGTACTGATGAGGAAACCCCAAACCAAAATCATTTTAAATTGGGGTAAGCACTTGATTCATTTATTTATTTATTTATCTGTTTATCTATTTGTACACGTGCTGATGTGTGAAACCACAGAGAATTCAACCCGCCAAAAACTGATTTATTTTATTTTATTTTATCTTATTTTATTAATTTTATTTTATTTTTATTTTTCTACTTACTTATTTACAAACAACAACTTTGCCCTCAGAAAGAAAAGGAACTCAATACGTAAAGCCACAAGTTTATTCACCTGAAGAAATTCAAATTTAGACGGCAAAATATCTATATTAATCCGGGTCAACGTATTTGAGGATATTTTTATTTCTCTTTGCATGTAATCATCAATTAACTTCTTTTGTTGAGTAAATTAGGCTTCTTTAAGTGTTTCAAGATAACAACATTTGTATATGTGCGTATATGTATATATATATATATATATATATATATATATAGAGAGAGAGAGAGAGAGAGAGAGAGAGAGAAACAGAAACAGAAACAGAGATAGATAGATAGATAGATAGATAGATAGATAGATAGATAGATAGATAGATAGATATTCTTCTTTGGTTGTTAATAACAAAAAGTCTTAATTTTGAAATGCGTGTTTAACATCATGATAGTCCATTTTGTCTGAGTCATATTTTCAGGAAGCTGCTAGATACTATGAATGCATCACTAGTATTGACGTTAGTAGCCTTAGTAAAGGTTATGGCTGTAGTGCTGAAGAATGATACGACAATAGTAGTAGCTGCAGAAAAATACTCTTCTTAATTTTTTTATTAACAATAGTTTACTGCTTAATAACAGTTGTATAATAGTGAGGAAGTTATTGTGTTAGAAAGCTACTGAAATTAAGAAGATAGAAGTTGATAGAATTTGTAGAAGTTGATAGAAGTTGATAGAAGTATTAGCCAAATGCAATAAATGACAATGCATTATTTAAGAAATGAAAATAATTTTACTTCCCATTTGGGAATTGCAATCAAGAGCAGTGACGTAAGAATAAAATATTAGAAAAATTCACGAAGAGGCATTCGTATTAATAGGATTAATGGCAATAGTAACTGAGCTGATTACAGTGAAATATATATATATATATATATATATATATATATATATATATATACGCTAACATTTTTATTATAATTTTATAATAAAAACAGTTTAGTCTAACATAAAAAGCTCTGGGTTTCGGTACTATCGTATCAGCAATTCGCCAGGCAGGGAAATATTTTTTTCTGTTCTGAATAGAAAACATATTTCACTGATTGACTATATATTAACAATAGTACCGAAACACAATGGCTCTTGTGTTGCAGAAAACTATGTTTTTATTATAAAATCATAATTAAAATATTATCATATATGCCCTACTAAATATCGAGCACTCTTAATAAAGTAAGTCACTACATGCAGTGGTCTGCTAACTTATTAGTTTGCAGTACTTCTAATATATATATATATATAAATATATATATATATTCCATTTTTAAACGAACTATTTCGCTACCTATGTTTCTACCATGAATGGTGTACTCAGGGGATTTTTGATAACTGATTTTACCTTTTACCGTTTTCTTTTTAAGAACGCTCTTGCAACGGTGTTTTATTTGAACGTTCACGTGGCAGGGAATTTATGAACGCGCATTGTTTAAACTAAAACTAATTATGACGTTTTCATTCATGGTTGTATGAACCTAAGAGGTATTTCTTAGTGCGGATGCATTTAGTCATAATTTCTGTTCTTTCATTTAACAGTTCGTCTTTATTTGGGGATATCATAATTTCTTTTTTTTTTCTTCTTGGCACAGTCTACATAATTGTCCAACTTTGTGAGGCTTGGCAGGTTTTAAAATGCTCCACGTTATGTCTGGGTTTTTTTCCATTACATATATATACATATATATATATATATATATATATATATATATTGGACAGCAATATGGGGATAGTATTGGTTTTGTGGTTGTCATCCGTGTTAGAGAGAATCTGAAAAAGTCGTGAGGATTTTTTTTAGAGTAGATGCTCTCGTGAATGGACAAGTAGTAACACTATCAGGCAAATGACATTAGCAGACGAACTAAAGGCGTTGCTTATTATAAGCGTTAACAGAAAAAGCGAGGGACGAATCTATTAGATGGAGATATGAAGAGGGTCGCAAAAGCAACTCAGCCAAATTA